>CAUZXS010004811.1:0-149386 GCA_963585895.1 Sepioteuthis lessoniana | reverse complement strand
AACTGCAAACACTCAGTTTGACTTCAAGTCTCATTGATGACCCCATTATCAAGGCTTGAGTCATAAGTGTTCTCTGACGAAAGCTTCGAAGCTGGAAACATACACGCATGTAAAAACAAAATAAATAAATAAACCCTAAAAGATGCAAATATCTTCGTGGGCTTACACCATCTTAAAATATATTCATTCACTGTTTGGATGTACGACGTAAAATTATATATATATATATATATATATATATATATATATATATATATATATTCACATTTTAAAAGAAGAACGTTTTCCTATTCAACGGGTCATGTAACAATCAAATACTAATTTTCAATATAATAAACATTGAAGAGCTAAATATTGGAACATAACTAAGGATCGGGTCAGTTATAAAAAGACCCTAAGTAGTTTGTGTTATTGCTGTATCTTGGAAGTTTTAGAGATTGTCAAATTAAGAATTATCTTTTAAAGCAAAATTTGAAAATGTAGCATTGTAACTTCTCACTAACGCATGTTAACGGCTCATGGAGTGCAATACGATGTACCTAACTCAGGGCTGGCAATTGTATTATGGCAATAAATTCCCTTGTAATAAGAGCCGTTATATTTTGCCTCAATATTATCTGCTGGAGTATTGGTGAAATAAAAAAAATGGACTGTAATGTATAAACATTACTAGACATGAGATACATCAGTAGAAGGTGGCTGTGGATCGTATTTATTTTACTTGAGTTAATGGTATTAAGGGTTCAGATAAACTTGACATGATCGACTAAAGGAGTTGAATATAATAATCATTGTTTACAGATGCACGTTTTCCAAGGACATTAAGAGTGATGTCCGAGAAGACTGTCAGCATGAGGTTTTTTTTACTGATTGCAGGGCCCGGTAATTTTTCCCTTGTTCTGTAATCTGAGAATCAGTGTGTTACCAATCCACGTAACGTATTTTCGACACTCGCTCAGAGTGGTAAGCCCATGTGAAGCCGATTAGTAAACATTTTTGACGAAAACATTCTCCTCTGGAGATATTACACATTTCTCTGAATGTTTAGGGGGTTTACATAAACAGCTAAATATATTTGATGACAGACTTTCCTTTGATTCGACCTTATCTTGAATAACGTAAACATATTTTTTTTTAGATTGAAAACATATTTGCTATATGATGATTCAAAACAGTACAGAATGTACATTCATTGAAAAAATTGCTTTTTAAGAAAATTTCCCATACCTATAGAATGGCATTGGTGCACACACACACACACACACACACACACACACACACACACACACATATATATATATATATATATATATATATATATATACAAAGGGAAGGGGAGAGGCGTGCAGATTCAAACATGAAAGATAGGACGGTAAGAAAACAAACAGGCTGTTAGATAGATAAACCCTCACTTACAACTCTCATTTTGGACAATGTTTCTGATATTTTGATTATTATCCAAGTTTTCTCTTATATGAAATAAATATGCATTCAATATTTTGACGTGTAATATTCATGTTTTCAAAAATGTATTTTCATGCAATAAAATATTTACCGAAAGTTAAATTGGAATCGCTCCTAAACTCCTGTAATTTACAAATCTTTATTTCGTTTAACAGATGAGTCTTTTTTTTTTTTTAAATACTTGTTGTTACTTACTGAGAACTTATATATAAACGGAGGACATTGATCGTTGCTTAACATCTATAATTCGATCACTGTATATTTATCATATATATGATCACATTTTTGTTCGTTATCATTCTTAAATATCTCTATACTATTTATACTCCCATATAATTGAATTTCTCAAGATTGAAAATGAACCTAATAGAGTATTTTAGCTCGTGCCTGACCTGGTACGGTAGTTCCATAAAATGATTTTTCCAAATTATTCTCTCAACCATTCTGTTTTACGTCAACGATTATGATTTTGAGATTTTGGTAAGAATAAAATAAACGGACAGTGGCAGAGGTTGATGAGAACATACAACTACCTCTAAAGAATGTTAATTCATTAGTTTATATAATTTTACGCGATATATATATATAAAGCGAAAGTGGAATAAATTATAGAACAGTAAGTGGATCAGTCCGAAAGCCTTTCAAAATAATTAAAACAGATCTCTATAAATGAAATTAGACTGTCAAGAAAATTGCATTATTGATGTAGACAAGAATGCTAAAAGAAAGAAACCATTTGTCGCTTGATCTCAAAATAGCATCAACAGTGAACTTTGAAGAAGAAGAACAAGAACAAGAAGAACAAGAACAAGAAGAACAAGAAGAAGAAGAAGATGACAACAACAACAACAACATGAGTAGCGGCAGCAAGAGAAAATGGAAATAAAAAAAGAAAAACGATTAAGAACGCGAGTATTTATTATTGTACGATAGGAAGAAGGGGCATATTAAATTACGAAGAAAAAAAAGCAATAAAATGAAGAAAAGTACAAAAAAATTACATAAAATAGATAAATGTATTAGTTGATAAAACTTGAAAAGGAATGTCTTTTTTCAATGATGAATTTTACTAAATGACAAAAGGTGCAAAATAAATAAATGAATAAATGAACAGTAGAATCAGAGAATGAAGGAAACTAAAAGAAAAAAAAATCTTCAGAACCGAAGATGAAAGACATTCACTTTAATGAAGTAAGATTAAATGAACCCCAAATATATATATATATATATATATATATATGTGTGTGTGTGTGTGTGTGTGTGTGTGTGTGTGTGTGTGCATATAATCAACAGAGTTCATAGTAAAGAGTTGCTGTAGAATTGTTATTTCAGGTAATTATGTATGTTTGTCACCTTGAGTTGACCCTTGTTTTCATTTAAAAGTTTCTGAGTTTTGGTGATCGGTTCTTTTTTAATTTTGTGTTCCATGTTTCATAATCGATACCTGATGCCTTATCTATTATTTAGGCTCCTTTAAAAACAAGATTCACACAATTAGGACGATTTTGTTTAGTGTGTCTTTAGATGGTTTCATTTCATTCTGCCTCCCGAATTATTGCAAAACAATTTGTAGTTTGAGACAGTCGATGATAAGCCCTGGGAACTGACTGAAATCCAACTTGTGTTAACTATTAAATCATCTGAAAATATTTGCAGTAGCCTATATAAAGATGTTAATTTTTCAGTGGCATCCTACTATGGTATATATGATAATATTGTTTTGCGTGAGTCACTTGTTCGTCGGTCAGAGTCGATTCTAGTAGTTAGAACATTTTGCGAAGATATTCTAGAGATGAGAGTATGCATTAAGATGCAGATTGATTACTTTTCCGAGAGAATTTTTTAAAGGTCACTCTAAAAAGATATTGCTAAACACTTAACTTGGATTACGAATTGCATTTTCGAAGCTGATAAACATCAAGCCAAGATTATCCTAAAACTTTCAACATATTTTAAATAAAGATGACCTGGGTAGTCGTATGCATACATAACTTAGATTTTCTAAATCACTTTCAACTGCCTCACTGCCAGGTACTGTCAGGGATGTTTAGTTCCCTTGCAAGCAAACACACGTCCATTATATTATTTCTCTTCCCTATCCTATAAATATGCACTAAAAGTTAGGCTCCAATCATTAGCACATGCTTTTTTTTTTTTATCAATGCATGAAATAATTCCACCGCTTATCAAGAGTTCATGCAAAATGAAATAAATAAATATACGCATACAGCATGTATATGTGAATATTTACAGAGGCTCTTTTGCTGGATACACGATAATGTAAATTTTTAAGCTGGTTTGAAGTAAGAGTTTTGCATTCCCCAGAATACCTGCTTTATCGAAACTAAAGAACCATCTCAACCATATATATATATATATATATATATATATATATATATATATATATATATATATATATATAATGCTTTCAATAAGTCTCCAGACTTTTTCGTATGGGCATTTGAAATTATTGTTGACTCTTGAAATTTCAATATATTATTGTTATACATCATAAGATGACTGAACAATTTTTATGATTTTAGGATCAAATGAACTGCTACAACAGCAATTGGAATACACCCTACTAAAGCCTGATTGTCACAGATGGTGAATTTCAAAGATCCAATCCGACTCTTTAGAAGAACGATATGCTATAAAATTCTGTTTTAAACTTTAAAAAAATGATACAGAAACGTATGGAATGGTTCAGAATTCTTTTCGACCATCTTGCATGAATCGAATATCATTTTTGAGTGGCATAAGAGATTCAAGGACGGCAAGGAGTCCGTGAGGGATGATGAGAGGTATGGGAGGAGTAAGGAAGTCAATACACCAGAGTTGATCGGCCAAAAGGTTAGGGTTAGGGTTACGAAAATGAGGTTTTCAGGGAGTTCAGAAAGAGATCCAGCTGGAAGAGGCCAGCACTCTTCAAATCGGGTCAGTGGCATTTCCAATAGGACAATGCACCAGTCCACAACTCCATCCTTGTCACAGACTATTTAACCAAGATGGGCATCAACACAGTTCCTCACCCTCCCTATAGTCCAGACAATGCTACCTTTGACTTTTTGTTATTCCCTAAGCTCAGGGGCTGTCGTTATGAGACAATTGAGGAGATGAAAGAGGCTGTGTGAAAGGTCACTGACATGTTCATACAACATGATTTCCATGGGACCTTCAAGAAGTTGTTGGAACGGTACAAGAAGTGCATTGCCACCGGAGGAGATTACTTCGAATGGGACTAGAGTTTCATGTGTGTACTATCAATAAAAGTGCCCATACAAAAAAGGTCTGTAAACCCCTCGTATTTACCATAGCCATATAGATTTGTGCTATTTTATGAGAATTAGTGTAAAGTAAAACGAAAAGAACCCCGTCATAGAGTTAAAATTGCGTTGCTAATTCCATTTCACTCGACGATAACCATTAAATTAATATAAACTGGGGATATTTCTTCTGTCCTGCTAAATAGATCTGATTCAAACATTGTTTAGAACAACGTTTCCTGTTGTAGTTTTCGGGCATGACGTAAATCAACTGAATGGGTCTTTGACCAATAGCAGTTTCAACAAAAATGTCAAATGGCTTCATATCACGGTAACTAACTTGACAAAATCAAGTGACAATGATCAAGACTTGATTTGAATGATCCGAGAATAGCTAAGCTGTCGCTTAAAGATTTTCTTGCTGCTTGCCAAGATTCATGAGTAACAGTTCGTCTCGTCTAGACACAATGGCGACCTATCACACCAATTTTTCCAATCTGAACCGAATTTATCAAGGCTGCGTTATTGCTCCAATTCTGTTTTCGATTTTCTTCGACACGGGGCTAGGACAATCCAAAAATAGGATGATCACTGGGATAGAATACACATTAGTTTTCTTCAGAGATGGTAGCCATTTAAGCCGAAAATGATGGTAGATGTTTAACCTAACATGACTTCAAGATACCGGAACAACGGTGTTCCCTGAATAAACTTTTTCGATCGTGCAGAACATGCGATCTAATGGGTCATGTATTATTTTACAGTGATCTTTGAACTATTTTATCATGAAGTGAACCTAAGATAGACTAAAGTCCTTCACCAGCCAGCATCAAGAGAATGCAACCACCTACGAACTATTAGTATCACAGGTATAAACGGTAAGAACAATTTAATCTACTTTGGTATAAATCATCAGCCTCCAAGATTAGCAGAGTTGCTTGCTCAGTCAAACAGGGTTTAGACATGCTTAAATAATAGGAGGAACATTGATATGAACATGTACAAATCAGTAGTCCTATTGACCTTCATATATTCCACGGAAACACAGCCGCTAAATCTATCTCGATGATTACACCAACACTGCATCAACATCAGTTGGAGCGAATTCATATCAACCAATGAAGTCTACGCTTCTGACAAATTTATGGTAACGAAACAATGTATCTCAAAATACAACAGCGTTTGGCATATCACTTATTCAGAATAGAAGATTATTACTTCCCAAAGCTTTCATATTTCAGAGAACTGACCAATGAACCCCATCGAAGGGGAACTCCACAGAAATTATACAAAGATAATCTAAAAACGTGGATATCTTATGTGAAGTCGACCACAAGCAATGGAAAGCACATACAGCCAACTGACGGTACCCAAGCCGCCCTACACTTTGAGAACACCTATAGCGCTTAAATGGAAGAAAACCGACAAAAATCACTGTGCTGCTACGGAACTGATAACATTTAAGATCTTTTCCTGCAGCTGCTGTATCAATTAGCGCTTTTTTCACATCAGTCAAAGGTGCACCTGCATCCATGGAAAAAACATCTAAACACATTCAATAATCTTCGTTCCCGAAGCTACATCCTATGAAGACTCTCTCTATCTCTCTAATTCTTTTTCTCTATCTATCTATCTATCTATCTCTCTACCTTTCTCTCTATTTCTCTCTCTCTATATATATATATTTGCATAATAATCTTTTTCTTACATTGGGCTATATGTAATAATACGTCTATCAACCTATCCTTCTAATTTATCTTCCTCAGGTTTATTTGTGTATGAAATTGTCTATGTAATGAGATAATTCATCGGTTTTATCTTGTTATGTTGAAAATTAAGCTCTGCGAAGTGCTTCTTCCACAGTAAATCAATGAAAAAAGAATAATTGATTTCAATTGAACTCAATCTGTAACATTTCATCAGTAGTTTTTTTTAAAACATATATTACAATCTCTCCGTCACATTTCTCTCTCATTTGTTTCACTTGCCTTCTTTTTTCTTTCTTTTGTTCTTTCATTTTATCTTTGTGTATATATATATATATATATATATATATATATACGCCCCGTATGTGTTAACTCATGTGTCAAATCGAGGAATGGTTGCTTGGCCTTATTATAATTTGACCACTAATCAGAGCGAATCTTATTGTGCATAAGAAAAAAAGGGACATTGCCGAGGGGTCAGTCAGTAGCAAATAAGTTTAAATACTATGTGATATATGCTATCACAAATACGCAGTGAAGATACTCACTATATATCTTTTTAAAAACAACAGTCCACGCGTATCTCACCAAGTTGCATATGGCTTCTGGCTTTCTTAAAATTAAAATATCCATTTACGTTCTGGAATACGAATAAAATTCGAGAAATCGGAGATAAGGAAAGAATGGTGAAAATTTGAAGAGATAATTGAATGAGGTACTATTTACCAACCCCTCCGCTCGGGCAGGATATGACACAAGGTCAATTTTTAAGCGGAGTTTAACAGGTTTTGAATTCAGAGTTTTCCTTCTCCTAGACTAGTTGCCTCACCAAGACTGAAGAACCTAGTCCGTCCTACTATTTACCCATAGCTGGAGGGAGAATAAGGGGGTTCATACCTTTCCCAAGGTTATTTGCCCGAAAGTGAACGTAATAGTGCGACTGGAGTACGAACTCGCGTACTACGATTCCGCAGATAATTGAATGAGGTACCAACATAGACAAGTTTTAAAGAGAAAAAGAGTGTGGCACGATGGTGGGTATTCTTTCGGTGAGTGTGGGTGTGGTGAGTACCAGTCAGAAGAATCCTTTGTATGTTTTGGCACGAAACTCATACACGCGAGATTTCCTACGAGACCGGGAGAAGACGAGAGAAAGGGAAAGTTATAGAACAGTAAACAGATAGGAGTTAGTGACAGTCAGGGAGAGGCAACGTTTAGAGACAAGCGGCTGCTGAAGCGAGGAGTTGGGACTTGTGGACCCAGAAGCCAAGGTCAGCCAGTGTGAGAGGGTAAGTCCGCGTTCCTGGGTGCTAATTTCGTTAGGTTACCCGCTTGCGATAGCCACAGAATGCCATAAAAGTGCCCAAACTTCTCCCTTCTTACCCTTACGGCTAACCCAAGTCCGTTCTTGTTTGTTCTTCTTTCCTTTACTCTCGGTTATATATGCTATATCCCTTGTATATTTGTAAAAAAAATGAAATGCCCTCGGCTGGAAATGAGAGGAACCACTAGATGATCATCTGAAAATGAGCTGATATAAGAAGTTGAGATATTGGGGACCGGCTGTGTCAGGCATATTGTCAGAAAGGTTACATAGTCGATAATCCATTTTTGCTATTCATAGTAATAAATGTCTAGATACTTCTCCACTAAACTTTCAAGTACTTCATTTGTATATATATATATATATATAGCTTTTAAATGTATGTGTAAAGCATCCACTTTTAGCTATCATCTTGTTCAACTATGTTCATCTGATAGAGATATCGGTTCATATTTCACAATATGATGGAATATTAAATGAAAAGTAAAGCACCCCTTCATTATTTTATTTTTTAATACCCTTATATATTCAGCCATATATCCCACTTTTTCGATGTACTTTATCATTTGCTCATGATTATATCTTCTGAAAATACAAGTGATGTATTTTCTTAGTTTATGTATTCCTTAATATAAGCTTATAACTATATAATACATTCAATTATATCCGTAAATTGTTTCATATTTATGAAGCAATACGATTTTCTACAGACAAATTTTGTTGGACAAAAAAGATGAAATAGATTTCTTTTTTTATAAATTGAAAATTGTGGAAAAATGAAAAGAGCTATGAATTCATGTAAGATGAGAATTATTTGTTTAAAAATTTGGGTAAGAAAAGTTCGGAGGAAAACTAAGAGATATATTAAAAATATGAGTTTGACTGTATCTTTCCAATACACAGGCAATCACTAACAAACGAATGCACATAGTCACCAAACCACACAACGCATATATTTGTAAGGATTTCTTTCAATTCCTCAAAATTATATATATATATGTATATATAATGTCTCTGTATGAATGGGGGATATTAAAAATGGGTTACCAATTCACTTGGAGTACCTTTGGTAAAAAAGCAGAAGTAAATCTAATGAATTTGAACCTTGTATTCTGTTTTATCTTTAAATCTCTGCTGGTTATATTTCAAGAGGTGGTTATGTTTCCAGCCATACAATGCAACTAGCCATAGTGTGCAGGTAACATCGCTCTTCAAAGTTCTCAATTGGACCATAACGTATGTAAATTACATTTGGTATATATATATATATATATATATATAGAAAGCATGAACTCTTATATCCACCACACATGCATAGTAAATGAGAGAAAGACAAGGAGGGAGAGAGAGAAATTAGGACAGAGAGAGAGAGAGAGAGAGAGAGAGTAGAAGGGAGCGAGAGGGTTCTTTTAGTTATCAATAAACCTGTCAACAAAATGGAAAGTATATTTTCTTTGTTTTTCTTTTATTTTTTCCTCAGTCAGATGAAAGTGAATCTAACAGATAATTTTTCGCTGGTTTGTACAAGAAATATGGTTATTTTTCTTTTCAAAAGACTAGACTATTTCGATCAGAAAAATATAATATTTACTTTTCCTCTTGAGCACGTCATGAAACATTTAGAGACAATTTTATACCCACACACTTTTTAATCAATTTCCATTCGACTTTAAATGACTTCATTTTTGCTTTGACTTACATAGACACTCAGACAGAATTGTAATGTCAGTGCAATGTGTTCTCATGAATGTTATATATATATATATATATATATATATATATATATATATATATATATATATGCGTGTGTGTGTGTGTGTGTTTGTGTTGAGTGAAGAGAGACAGACAGCCCGACAGCCCGACAGACAGAGACATAGTGACGGAAAGAAGCGGAAAATCTTTTCCTGTCAAATTTTGATACAAATATTCTTAATATCAATTTATTCTGTTGTTAGTCTCAACAGTCGTTAAGAAAGCAAAATATTACTATTTCATATCTGAGTGCTAAATCACTGCCACACACACACATATATATATATATATATATATATATATATATATATATATATGTGTGTGTGTGTGTGTGTGTGTGTGTGTGTGTGCAGATAGCCTTGCGTTCCGGGAATCCAACCCTCTCGCACCTTGCCCGAGAAACGTCTTCAAGATTGAATCCAGTGTCTACGCAGTACTTACGTTGCTTTGCTAGTTAACCAAATTTGGCGCGTCCTTGTGTAGGAGTCCATAAGTTACTTCAGAGTTCCTACTTCCTCAACAGTTCATCTCCCTCTGATAGTTTGTGTGATGGAAGGTAATTACCCGTTCAGCCACTGTTTTGTTGGGTGTTGTTTCCGGGATTTGTTCGAAATAGTATGTTGGATTCTTGTATAGTTCCCGTGTAGCTTTTTTACCATTCGTTTTGTTAGATTTCAGCTGGTGTATCCATACGGTTATACAGACACTTTTCGTTTTATTTTATCCGTGAGATCATATTTTATATGATCAATAGCCTTTCAGTCGTAGTCTTTGCCCTCGATAAGCATATGATGACATCGGTAGATGAGATATTGCAGTTGAGGAATGTGAGCTGGTGTACATATTTCAGATGCTTAATACTTAAATGGGAGATGACCCCTTACTTTAAGCTGATGAACTTTATTT
This sequence comes from Sepioteuthis lessoniana, assembly GCA_963585895.1. Lineage (NCBI taxonomy): Eukaryota > Metazoa > Mollusca > Cephalopoda > Myopsida > Loliginidae > Sepioteuthis > Sepioteuthis lessoniana. The sequence continues at coordinate 138,968 of CAUZXS010004811.1, read as the reverse complement.
TATCTTAGGTCAATTAGAGGTGAAAATATCCTGCGGTCTATTCTAGTTTATGTTGTTAGGATTCGGCTTGCTAAAGTTCCTGTGGGATATCCTCTGCTCCCTTTTTTTGTAATGAGAGACAGTTTATTTTTTTTAGATGGAGTGACGTTTGAAGGACATAATCTAAGCTAACTATAAACTGTGTTTGTTTTTTGTTTTTTTTGTAAAGCTTCAGTATACTAATAACATGTAGATAACTAATAACTAATACTAATACTATGTAGATAACTAATAACTAATACTATGTCCTTCAAATAGAATCAAATAGAATCAAATGACTGGGAGAAATCTTCGAATAATTGAATGTCTCCTGATATTTCACATGCACTCCTTCGATAATTCGATGGATAGTGAGAAAATTTGAAATTCTCGATTGAGTTCACCAATTGCGATTGTTGGTAAAACTGAAAAACAGGTCATAATAAAAATAATTAAAGTTGGCGACCGTAGTCGAGGGTGACCGGAAAGCTCCCTTTTCAATAGCTACTACACCGATGTGTTGGGGAGGGCACTACTCCTTTCCCTGAATTGCTCCACTTTAACCTTGATCCCTACCTTATATTGTTGAGTGTTAAGCAAGGAAACATCAAGAACCATTTTTAAGTCTTTGGTATGACTCGACCTGCGATTGAACCCAGGTCTACAGGGTCATTGGCGAACACTCTAAACATCATGCCAATGTCCAATAAACTTTTGTAATTATTGTAGTTTGATTTATTCAACTGTAATTCTCAATAATTTCTCAATGATTCACTGGTCACTTTTGGTGGTGAAGGAGAATGTGGACTTACGATCATTCTTTTCTCTTTTTTTTTATCCAGAGAGTTGCACAATCAAAGGTGTATGCGATCGGATTTCTTGTCTTCCATACTTCAACAGGAATTTCCCCGAGGTCTGCAGCTTTTCCGCTTTTAATTTTCTTTCGTTTCTTCTAAAGTAATATGTCTTACTTTAACATCTAGTCGGCCATTAAAAAATTCGGTTTGTTTATCATTGATTTCGGGAATGCTTCCGAGCAATTTATTGTAATGCTCATTCCACTTTTGAAGTATTCTTCGTGGTAGGCAACATGTAGTTTCTCTCACGAGTTGATTTGTCTTCTGTCTACTTTATTTACTGTCTCTTGACAATTCTGATTGTCTATCTTCTACCGACTTTCTGATTTTATTGATTTGCCCTTGAATTAATTCTAATTATTATTTTTGTTATACTTTATTTGGTTCTCTTTTGGCTTTCTGAGATTTCAGAGCATTAACATTAGTTGGGTTTCTTTTATTGTGGAAGGATACTATTTTCCTACAATCTTGATTCCACAACTGCTATAGACAACATGAAACTCTAGATTTGTCTCCTTGTTTGGTTGGTAACTTCTCAGTTGCAGTTTCTATATGATCGCTAACAAGGTTTTCATAATCATCATTTCGATTATGTATTTTAGATGTCTCCTGAAGAGTAGCATTTTGTTTTTGCGTTTACTGTATATTGATTGCTTATATCACTTTTGGCTTTCGAGGACCAGTTATGCCGGGAAGCATCATCTGTTGGTTTCATATTAATGAGTACACTCAAGTGTATCATTGTATCCTATGCTAGTCACGGGGCCCAATGTGGTGTGACTACTAGTCACAGTACCTGTTGTGGCTATTGTGTTCGTGATTACCACAAACGCTTCCAGCTCTTTGCTTTGTCGATTCCTTCCGTGCCCACGCTGTGTGTGAAAGGTCGACGGAAGGGGGTTGAAACAATTCAGCTTCTGACGGTCAGGTAATATGAGTGGCTAGATTGTCTAGCAACTCAAAGAAAAGTAAAACCAGTTGTTTAACAACAAAAATCTTTTTTTTATTGAAACACATTTGTGAGACAATAAATAACAAACAAACGAGGTTTGCTTTCCTGGCAAACAGAGAAGAAAGAATATTGAGAGAGGAAGAGTGACGATGAGGTGCGGTTAGAGTAACACTAACGTCTCTAAAGTCTGGTTCTTTTGGAATTTTGTATCGTCTGAAGGTTGTTCAAAGTACTTCTGGTATAGATGCCTCTTTAGCAGTCTTGAGTTTCTTCTTAGTCCCTTTTTCTTATCCTTTCTGAGGATTTGCTTGATTATCCCATTTTTTATTAATCAATATCGACTAAAAATGGTTTCTGATTGGTTGCCCAATAAGAGAAAATTAGGAGTCATATTCCCATTTATCAGCCAATCCTAGTTAAGGAATATATCTTACAGTTATAGGGAAAACCCTTTTTAGATGCTTTGGCCGATGTGAACAGGTTTACAGCGATGGGATTGTGATTGAAGTTTTAATTGACAACTGAAAAATTAAATAAATTTGCTAACCTTTAAAATCAAAAACTATTGTCTCGCACTTAACTGACCTTTAAAATCGAAAACGATTCTTTCGCACTTAAGTGACATTTGGAAACTATGACCCAGCTTTTTAGGTCATATAAGCCTTGACCAAAAAGATACTTATTTTAAGGATCTTTTTATATATATATATATATATATATATATATATATATATATATATATATATATTAATTAATTAGAATATATTTCATAAATTCTAATTTTTACATATTAATTAAGTACTAAACCGCAATTCGTGTCTCATCATTGCTGAAATTATCAGAAAATACTTATTCAAAGAAGGGGTATGATTCCCAGTAAGAGTCAATTTTTGGGTAGGGGTTGTCTTTAAGTGTTTGGACTGAGAAGCATTTCTTCACGTCAACTATTTGCATTGACGACGTTTTCCCATATACATGCTGACACAAACCTCCAGGTTTTATTATGTTCCTTACGGTAATCTAAATGTTCCTATACTCATTTGATGCTTTTATTGAAATCGGCACCAGTTTCTTTCAGACCTGGTCACAGATTTATTGCGTTTAATGTTCTAATGTTAAAAGTCACAACAGTATTTTTCCAACTATGTTAGTTTTTTCAAACACTTGTGTCAAATGTCCAAATCGGAATGCACCTACTGTATTCCAGCGTAATCGGCGTTGTATTTACTACTAAATGATAATAAATCGTTTAATAAGTATTTAAATGCTGTTACCTTGTTTCAGACAAACGACAAGAAAAAAAAAAAACTCTATATTATAAGCTGACCGACTAATGTATAAATGAATTCGCCTTTCGACGATCAATAAATTCAATCCTAACGCATTTAATAAAATAATAATGTCTTTTTAGACTAGATAAGCCAGACTTTTATTTGTATGGAATATTTGAAAATAAATATGGAAGTTATTTAGTATTTGACACAGAATTTCTAATTTGATCGTGAAATTTTCATAAAGAAGTTATATTTTCCTAAGGAACAACAGTCATGAAAGATTATTTTTAAGAATAAATATCTGCAATTCTCTATATGCCTAGCAGTATATTTATACCAATAAAGGAATATATATTTATACCCACTTCAGTTCATTTTTAGAAAATTTCTCACAGACGCTCAACTGTATATTCCCATATTTTTAGTGTTGGAAAATGGGTCAGGAAAAGTTTACTTATGTTTGGAGGCTCACAAATTTTGTCTTGTTTGATCCTAACTTTAAAAATAAAAATAGTTTAATATTATGCATCGCAAGATCTTTATATTTAGTTCAGACTCCAACCCACTTAAAATGTGAATTAAATAATAGAGTTTATCACACATACACCCCCATACACCCCCACAAATATATATATATATATATATATATATATATTGAAAGATCAATTTTTAGCAGATTTTAACAGTTTCGATTTCAAAGTTTTTCTTCAACTTGACTTGTTACTTCTCTAAGACTGCCCTACTAATTACTTTTTAGCAGGTAGAAGATGAATTTGATTCATACCTTTCCTAAAGGTATTCGTGCTATGTAAGCCATGAACAATTTTAATAACCCAAGGTCTTGCTAAATAACTTTCGTTTTTCTAAATGGTTGAAGTGTCACGTACACTTTTCCTCTGTAAAATCATTTGGACTTGCACGGAATCAAATCCTATATCTTATATCTAATTAAATGCCTTTCTTTTATCACAATATCTGTCTGCCATGACGGCTGGAAATGTAGAATACACCGACTGCATCTCGGCAGAGGGGTAAGACTACACCAACAAGTGTCCTGTATATGACATTAACCATTTGATGGTTAGACTCTAGTCCTGGAGCTTTGGGTAACTTATAGCATGCCTTAATTACCATTTCTCCCATGTGATCTCTGACCCTGAGTGGTAGCACCTGATCGTGTCCTATCAATGGGTCAAATAGAACCGTTTGATCATTTAAACTATGTGCAAAAAGGTGACTTACGATGATCGAATTGTTAGAAATAGACCTGTTTGATCATTTAACAGTCTGTAAACAAATAATTGACGTTTAATCCAATTCTTGGTGATATATAGCAATACTTGAGACCATTAATCTGTGTGCAGAAGAAAAAGTTACGCTCATTTTAAATTTTTAACAGAATGTATTTAATTTGGCATTAGATCGTCTAAAATGGTTGATATTCCGTAGAAATAAACTCAACCAAACCAAACCATGTCTGTGATTTATCTTTGTTGTCGCTGTCATTTCTTTTAAAATCTGCGTTTTCTCCTGGGGCAGTATTTGTTGCTGTAACCCCCAACTATTTTTTCTTCTCTTTATAAGAACAACACGTAGTATGCCACTGAGAGAGGAGAAGAAAGATTTAATCTACCTTCCCCTTCTGTGTTTGAATAACAAGCACAACGACTGACCGCTAAGGGCAGTCAGGATAAGGTCAAACTACCTGCACTCCATGACCGGGTAGGACGAAGAAGGGAATGCAGGTCATTGTGTAGCACGACCGGAAGAGGATGTGGAGGATGTTTGGCCGAAGCCTTAGCACCGGAAGTAGTACCCTTTTCGTCAGAGGAAATTGGGAAAAATAATTTAGTTTTTAGGACGGAGGTCGCCGTGAAAGGACGTGTTGACCTGATGCCAAAAAACTCCCGGGTACCTAACCGGTGAAAAGAACTGGAAGTTCTGTGACGAGATGTGTTGAAGCTGTCGCCGAAACTCAGGGGGTAAGAGCGGAGCAGAATTCTTGGACAAGAAGGTAACAGGTTCCTTCTAGCCAATTTCTACAGAAGATACCTCTCGCCCGTAACAGAAAATAATCTGCGAAGTAAACCAGTTAAAATCTAAGTACATCTTGAACTGTTTTTCCTCCTAACCTTCCCAAATATTGGAACTTATATGTATTCCGAAAAGGAAAGAAATAGACTGAAGAAATTCGTTTCATGAACTGTAAACGAACAAGTGAACTTAACTACCTTTTCAAGTTTTAAAAAGTAACGAAAGAAAGAAGAAAGAGAGAAAAGAAAGAAAGAGAGAGAGAGAGAGAGAGAGAGAGTGAGAGAGAGAGAGAGAGACATTTGTGTTTAAGGTTGTCTGCTGATTTGATATCACCGGCACCTTAAAAGAAAAGAAAGGAACTGTTGCTTAAACCTCATAAGTATTTGTTTGATCCTCACGTATTAAAATTTTGTTATATTTTAAATGTCCCCTCGTGTCGAAATTTATTCGTTGTGTTGGTTACCTATCGAGTTACCTTCTTTTGCATATATCCGTTTCAGCTTCATTCGCTTCAATTTATTCTCGCTAAATGTCTTACTTGCCTTTAAAAAACATTACACAGGAATTGGTATTGCGGACCACAGTGAATAATATTTTTTTCTTAACCTAGAAGTCTATGTTTTCCGTTATCCGGGGGGAATTAGGAAAAGAAAGTAACTTGTTGGGTGTGTGTAACGGGAAATTTGGAAACCCCCTTGCCAGAGGCGGTCATTCTAGCCCCAAATTAACCCCCACATAATCTGCCAGTTCCCATATGCCCAAAAAAGGAATCTTAACAAGAAATTATTTTGCGAGGGGTAAAGTGCCAGACTGCCCTGACGTCCCACGTGCGTAAAATAAACTCCCATCCTGGGATAAATATTTATGCACCGTCACAAAATGTACCTAAAACAATAAAACAAATGACTATCGATAAGGCATTACATCTCAGGGATGACATTGCCAGACAAGAAAGTGGGGAGGAAGAACACTTGCCAGCATTGAAGACAGCGTTGATTCATCGATAAAACGACTCGATGACTACAAAGGAAGACTGATTACAGCAACCCGTAAAGGTACTGAAAGACCAACAGAATGACAATAACTAGGAAACAAAAATGCGAAGAAAAACAACTCTATGTGCGTTTTCAACGATTAATAAACATCATCTCTCACGGGAAAACTTGGACGTGGCTAAGAAACGGAAACCTTAAGAGGGAATCAGAATCTCTCCTAATAGCAGCCCAAAACAATGCAATAAGAACCAATCATTTCAAAGCGAGAACAGACAAGACGCAAAAATTGAAAATGTAGGTTATGTGGTGATAGAGACGAAATCATCAATCCCTTAATACACGAATGCAGCAAATTAGCACAAAAGGAGTATAAGACTAGACACGATTCGGTGGGCTTGGTGATCCACTGGGACGTGTGAAAGAAGTGGAAATTTGACTATAAGAATAAATGGTATACGCACAACCCAGCATCTGCCCTGGAGAATGATACCCATAAACTTCTATGGGACATTGACATAACAAACGGATCACCTAATCTCGGCTAGAAGACCAGGTCTTTAAATAATCAACAAAAAAAAAAAAAGAAAATTTGAAAATCGGTAGACTTTGCTGTCCCGGCGGATCATAGAATAAAATTGAAAGAAAGTGAAAAGAAGGATATGTACTTTGACCTTGCTATGGAATTGAAAAATTATGGAACATGCAGGTGATAATTATACCAATTGTAATTGGTGCATTTGGAACAGTAAGTAAAGCATTTTAAAAAAGAGACTGGAGGACTTGGAAGTTGGCAGATGAATTGAGATCATCCAAACTACTGCATTATTGAGAACGGCCAAAATACTGAGAAGATTCCTGGAGACTTGAGAAGACTTGCTGTCAGTCAAACTCCAGTGAAAGACCATCTGCTGACGTTGATGTGAAAAACCCTAATGATAAAATACAAGCGGATCATCTAATATTAGGCTGACGTCATGACATAAAATGAATTAACAAGAAAAATGATTTGTCATCTAGACAATTCTGCGTATCACAGAGTAAAACATAAAGAAAGATAAAAACAAGACAAATACTAGGACCTTGCCTGTAAGCTAAAAAATCCTGTTGAATATGGGAAAGACCATGATAATAAATATAATTAGTGTGCTTGGAACGCTTTTGAAATGACTTATGGAAAAGACACGGGGACTTGGATTCTGGGAAATGATTGAGACATTATAGACCACTACGTTGCAGACGTTGGTTCGAATACTGAGATGAGTCCTGCATACCAGAGGAGACCTGGTCTCTTTCAGAAGGACAAAAGGATAATAGTAAACTCAGCATTTCTGATATTTGAAAAAAGTACTTGAAGAAATATATATATATATATATATATATATATATATATATATATATATATATATATATATATATCAGCGTAAGCCATGTGCTCAACATTAATGCAGAAGTAATTAGCTCATCATTACTAAACCATCAATATATTGCTTTTTTGTTGAATGGATTCAAATTCAGAATTGACTGGTGTGTAAATCTTGACGATGACCTTTAAATCAGGGAAAAATATGAACAATTTGAACCTTTATTTTGTTGAATGATATATATATATATATATATATATATATATATATATATATATACACATATATGTTTCTGTATATTTTTGGTAAATCATGAAAGTAAACTCAGTCTTTCTAACATTTGGAAAATTATTGACAAAACTTGAATACATAAAAAGAGCTACCCCTCCTGAAAGACACTGGTTCAATGTTTTATGTCACTGTAATTAACCTCTTTCCGCTCATTGGCCTAGAGGGTAGAGTTTTCGCCAATGGCCCGGGAAACCGGGGTTCAATCCCAGATCGCGTCATACCAAAGACTTCATAAATGGTACTTGATACCTCTTTGCTTAACACTCAGCAATATAAGGTACGTATCAAAGGTAAAGTGGATCAATCCTGGGAAAGGAGTAGTGCCCTCACTTGGTGTAGTAGCTATTGAAAAAGAGCCTTATGATAGCCTTCGACTACGGTTGCCAACTTTACTTGGTTATCATCTCCCTAAATATAAGTAAATAAAAATATTCCTATAAGAAACTAGAAACACACATAATTAATTTATCAGTCCGTTTGATTGTAAGTGGTTTGAATTTAAATGCAAAATCAACTGGTGTGTAAATCTTTCTTTCAAATAAGAAAAGAAGTGGGAAACACTCCCGGTTTAAATTCGACTATCTGTGAAAATATGGATATTTTTGATAATCGAAATAAACACTATCTTTCTAATATTTAAATGTTATTAAGAATATGTAAACAAAAATAAAAAAGAAACATACTCAAACGCCGCGTACCCAATAATTTATGCATGTCTAATTAGCTCGTCCCTTATGAGGAAATGATCAAATCTATCATTAGGAAACTAGTACTATTCATATACAATCCATCAGTCTTTTGAATAGTTGATGAAGATCCAATTGCAAAAGATAGTGGAGTTGAACTTTGTTAAGGATTAATAATAGTTGGATATCAGTAAGAAATCAGCAGCAGCTGATTATATAAAAAAAACCAACACAAAATCAAATTATAATAAAAAGAGATGGATGAGAATAACCAAATTTAATTCTTAGAAAATTTAGAGGCGTAAATATGCATCTTTTTTGCCGCCCTCGGAAAATTGTTCTTCCTTAGAAAAGTATTTGGTCACATCTGTAAAAGGAGCACAATTACTAATCAACATCTGGATATTATATAGACCCTTTTAGTTACAATGAAAATAAATTTCATTTCACCAAGGAATTCAGGCATAATGAAGAAAAACTAGATATAAAATGAAACTAGAAAAAGAAATAAAGAAACTACAAAATTTGAAATTGATAAGAATTCAATAGATCAACGAGGATGAATGAGAATATATCAGGAAGAAATAGATTTTAAAAAATTGGTAAAAAACGGGAGACTCAAAAAAAATTGGTAAAAAACGGGAGACTTAAAAGATATTGGTAAAAAACAGGCGACGCAAAAGGAAATTGGTAAAAAACGGGAGACTTAAAAGATATTGGTAAAAGACGGGAGACTTAAAAGATATTGGTAAAAAACGGACGACGCAAAAGGAAATTGGTAAAAAACGGGAGACTTAAAAGATATTGGTAAAAGACGGGAGACTTAAAAGATATTGGTAAAAAACGGGAGACTCAAAATATATTGGTAAAAAACGGGAGACGAAAAAGATAATGGTAAAAAACGGGAGACTTAAAAGATATTGGTAAAAAAAGGGAGACTTAAAAGATATTGGTAAAAAAAGGGAGGCTCAAAAATATTGGTAAAAAACGGGAGACTTAAAAGATATTGGTAAAAAAAGGGAGGCTCAAAAATATTGGTAAAAAACGGGAGACTTAAAAGATATTGGTAAAAAAAGGGAGGCTCAAAAGATATCGGTAAAAAACGGGAGACTTAAAAGATATTGGTAAAAAAAGGGAGGCTCAAAAATATTGGTAAAAAACGGGAGACTTAAAAGATATTGGTAAAAAACGGGAGGCTCAAAAATATTGGTAAAAAACGGGAGACTTAAAAGATATTGGTAAAAAAAGGGAGGCTCAAAAATATTGGTAAAAAACGGGACACTTAAAAGATATTGGTAAAAAAAGGGAGACTTAAAAGATATTGGTAAAAAAAGGGAGGCTCAAAAATATTGGTAAAAAACGGGAGACTTAAAAGATATTGGTAAAAAAAGGGAGGCTCAAAAATATTGGTAAAAAACGGGAGACTTAAAAGATATTGGTAAAAAAAGGGAGGCTCAAAAGATATCGGTAAAAAACGGGAGACTTAAAAGATATTGGTAAAAAACGGGAGGCTCAAAAATATTGGTAAAAAACGGGAGACGCAAAAGATATTGGTAAAAAAAGGGAGACTTAAAAGATATTGGTAAAAAAAGGGAGTCTCAAAAATATTGGTAAAAAACGGGAGACGCAAAAGATATTGGTAAAAAAAGGGAGGCTCAAAAATATGGGTAAAAAACGGGACACTTAAAAGATATTGGTAAAAAAAGGGAGGCTTAAAAGATATCGGTAAAAAACGGGAGACTTAAAAGATATTGGTAAAAAACGGGAGGCTCAAAAATATTGGTAAAAAACGGGAGACTTAAAAGATATTGGTAAAAAAAGGGAGGCTCAAAAATATTGGTAAAAAACAGGAGACTTAAAAGATATTGGTAAAAAAAGGGAGGCTCCAAAGATATCGGTAAAAAACGGGAGACTTAAAAGATATTGGTAAAAAACGGGAGACTCAAAAATATTGGTAAATAACGGAAGACTCAAAAAATATTGGTAAAAAAAGGGACGCTCAAAAGATATCGGTAAAAAACGGGAGACGCAAAAGATATTGGTAAAAAACTGGAGACTCAAAATATATTGGTAAAAAACGGGAGACCAAAAGATATTGGTAAAAAACGGGAGACTCAAATGATATTGGTAAAAAAAGGGAGACTTAAAAGATATTGGTAAAAAAGGGAGACTTAAAAGATATTGGTAAAAAACGGGAGACTTAAAAGATATTGGTAAAAAACGGGAGACTCAAAAATATTGGTAAAAAACGGGAGACTCAAAAAATATTGGTAAAAAAAGGGAGGCTCAAAAGATATCGGTAAAAAACGGGAGACTTAAAAGATATTGGTAAAAAACAGAAGACGTAAAAGATATTGGTAAAAAACGGGAGACTTAAAAGATATTGGTAAAAAAAGGGAGGCTCAAAAATATTGGTAAAAAACGGGAGACTTAAAAGATATTGGTAAAAAATGGGAGACCTAAAAGATATTGATAAAAAACGGGAGACTTAAAAGATATTGGTAAAAAACGGGAGGCTCAAAAGATATTGGTAAAAAACGGGAGACTCAAAAGATATTGGTAAAAAACGGGAGACTCAAAAGATATTGGTAAAAAACGGGAGACTTAAAAGATATTGGTAAAAAGCAACAACTTAAGGTAAACACAACTAACAGAACATTGAGACCAAATATAGGAATGAAAACAACTGTATGGATACTTCAAGAGAAAAACGAGAGCAATTGAATACGAATCTAAGAAAAATCCTTCGATAGAGAAACTGCATCTCTGTTTATAGTACCATAAAACAATACCATAATGAACAGTTAAAGGTTAAAATTGCTAATAGGCCACAGTATAGCAATTGCAGACTGTGGAGATAAAAATGAAACCGAAAATTATCTAAATAAGTGAATGCAGTAAACCTACTCAAAAAATGAGTAGTTTAAGACTACATGTTACTGAAGGGGAAGGGTGATCTACTTGGAATAGTGCGAAAGATCTATTTTTGAACGTACAACTAAACAGTACACGAATAAAGCAGAATCCGTCTTGTAATATGTGACACGTAAAATTCTTTCGAATTTAAGATACAAAATCATCCCTTAATCCTGAACCACAAAAAAGACATAACGTTAATTAACTAGAATAATGACTTGGTATCTAACAAATTTTGCTGTCTCAACTAAAAACAGAGTTAAAATAAAAGAAAGATACTAGTTCAACAAATACGTGAATTTTGCCCGAGAACTAGAAAAACCAAAACCAAAAACAAACAAAAAATGTAAAAGACATAAACATGTAATATGTATACCAAGTACTCTTGGTATAACACCAAGAGTACTTGGAGCACATAGTACACACCCCAACGAGTTGCAAAATACTCTAAGAGTTGCAAATCAGCGGAATAATCATGACCATCAAGACTACAGCATTGTTCAGATTGACGAGAATATTCATAAGAGTTCTAAATATCTGAGGAAACTTGTCACTTAGACTTCATTGAAAGACCATCAACTAACGTAACTCTGAACAACTTGCAAGGAGTGAAATAATAATAATAATAATAATAATAATAATAATAATAATAATAATAATAATAATAATTATCAATAAAAAAAGAGAACTTGCAAAATAGTCGACTTTGCTGTCCCGGTTGACCACCGAATAAAACGGAAAGAATGTGAAAAGAAGGATAAGTACCTCGACCTTGCTAGGGAATTAAAAAAAAAACTGTGGAACATGCAGGTGACAATTATACCAATTGTAATTGGTGCGTTTGGAACAGTAACTAAATGATTACTAAAGGGACTAGAGGACTTGGAAGTTGGCGGACAAGTAGAGACCGTCCAAACGACAGCATTATTGAGAACGGCCAGAATACTAAGAAGAGTCCTGGAGACTTGAGGAGACTTGCTGTCACTCAGACTCCAGTGAAAAGCCATCGGCTAACTCTGATGTGAAAAGCTCTAACGAGTGAATGATAATAAAACTAATGACCATGCGTAAGGCATTACATCACAGAGACGACATTGACAGACTATATGTATCTAGAGAGAAGCGAGGAAGAGGATTTGACGCATCAATAAAACGGCTCAATGACTACATAGAAAAACACGAAAGACGACTGATTACAGCCATCAGAAAAGATACCGACAACACGACAGACGATAGAATGACAATAACTACAATACGAAAATGGGAAAAAACAACTCTATGGCCACTTTAAACGACTAATAAACACCATCTTACACGAGAAAACCTGGACCTGGCTAAGGAAAGGTTACCATAAAAGGAAACCGGAATCACTACTACTAGCAGCACAGGTCAACGCCATAAGGACCAATCCTATCAAATCGAAAATAGATAAGACTCAACAAAATAGCAAATGTAGACTATGCGGTGACAGAAACGAAACCATCAATCACATAATAAGCGAATGCAGCAAATTAGCACAGAAGGACTATAAGGCGAGACACGACTGGTTCGACAAGGTGATCCACTGGGAAATGTGCCAGAAATTTAAATTTGACCACACTAACAAATGGAATATGCACAACCCAGCACCTGTCCTAGAAAATGACACATAAACTCCAAATTTACTTTGACATACACACGGATCACCTAATCTCGGCCAGAAGACCTTCATAATGATTAACAAAAAAAAAAAAAAAAGAATTTTCAAAATTGTCGACTTTGCTCTCCCGGCTGACCACAGAATAAAACTGAAAGAATGTGAAAAGAAGGATAAGTACCTCGACCTTGTAAGCGAATTCAAAAAGCTGTGGAACATGAAAGTGACGATTGGACCAATTGTTAGAGACTATGCCAATTACACCATTGCTGAGAACGGCCAGAATCCTGAGACGAGTCCTGGAAACTTGAGGAGACTTGCTGTCATACAAACTCCAGTGAAAATCCATCAGCTAACACTGATGTGAAAAAGTCTATAAGAGTAAATAATAATAATAATAATAATAATAATAATAATAATAATAATAATAATAATGGACTCCGGTATTCTTTAGATATTTACATGAAATAAGTTATAGAGTAAATTTTGTAAAGAAGGGAATACATTTTTATCCATCATAATGCATCTAAAACAACTTTTTTTTTCTAAAATAGACGATATTTCTTTAAATGAGCATGAAATGCTAGCGGGGTTAAAGTTACATTTTTAGTGTATAGCTTATGACTTAAAGATAGAAATAAAATGAGCACAAATCAATAAGAATTTCAAAGGGAATATGGAATAAAAAGAAAAAGAAATTGGAGAAGAATTGGAAAAACGAGCTTGAAAGACAATAAGGATACAAAAAATAAAACCAATATAGAATGTTCAGTAGTTGCGGAAATTGAGTTTGTAAAGCAAAATATGAAGAGAAGAAGAATAAAAATAACTATGAAATATGAAAGAATATTTGAAAGGACAAATTGAAATGGAAGAAGAATGTAGATTTGATGAAATAGAGCGGATAATGGTATTTGTAACCGAGTTTAAACTCCTACTAAGAAAGTTTGCATTTTCTATTCATACTCAGAGAAGTACATATATGTACTCCTTACTCACGCAATGTAATGTGTTATGTCGTTGAAGTTTTAGAGCCGTCTAAAAAGGAATTCATTTTGTGAGTTTGATAATTGCTAAGAGCCTTGTTAGTACCAGATAAACGTGTATATACTATCCCATCTTAATTCAAGCGACGTGAAAGGCATTGACCTCCATCTTGAATTGTAGGAATTACTTGGCATGGTTCTACAACAACTTCCATTCATTACATTCAATCATAATATTAACAAAAATGCAATTAAAATTTCAGGGATAATTATCCGACGTTAAAGTATTTATTCGAATTCAATGCTTAAAAGGAAAATTTAATAAAAATGTTTCTTTGTTAAACTTAACGTCCTGGAATATAGAAGTACTGCGTTTCAGGACCTTAAAGAAAATCGCAAGACACAAAGACAAGATGAAAAGAAGATGGGTTCACGTAAGGAAAAAGTATAACATGGCGACAGAGAAAAAAAAGATACCACTCAATTTATTACCGTTTTTCAATCAACCCCATACCTCTACTAACTTATTCTTTCCATTTCAGTTAGGGGTGGGCATGAAAACAGGTAGAAATGAAAAATAGACAAAACTTGATAGGCATGTTAATTGATCTTGTTTGAACTGACGCCTTCGTTATCTTTGAAAAGGTTCAGTCACTCTCGGTACACGGGAACACTCGTCTCCTCTTGCCCATGCTTCAAAAAAAAAAAAAAAAAAAAGAAAAGAGAGGATATATTGTAGCCCATCGCAACGGCCAAAACCCCAAAAGTTATGTTATACCGTGATCCCACCGCGAATGATCTCGTAGTTAGTCCAATGCTATCGGTCATACAGTCCAGTTATAAGTTGATTCATTTCTTTCTTTGTTACTATTTCATTCTTCACTGTAACATTTCCCGTTTTTTCTAGTCGTTATTTTTTCTTTATTTCGTTTTCCTTTTCGCTTCCTCTGTTTTTGGTAAGTTTTCTTCATTTAATTTTCTAATTTGCCATTATTTTTTAGCCCAAATATTTTTTTCTTTTCAGTTGTTCATTTATTAATTTGTCTATTGTTAAATATCTTTCCCGTTATTGTGACACTATGTGGCCATTCGTTGTGTTGTGTATGTGCGTCGGACAGAGAATCTCTTTGTCTGATCTGGCGCAAAAACCACACAAAGGGCCTAACGGCGAGACTTCCCGGGAGACCGGAAGTAGAGGAGGGGAGAAAGGTCTCAGAGAAGACAGAGGGTCAGTTGACAAAGGAAGACAGAGAGAGCCAGTCGACAACGGAGAGGAGAGGAGGACGGCCGGTTTGAGATAGCTGTTCAGGGGAAGGACGGTCAGCAGAAGAAGTCAGTGAGGGAAGACAGTCAAAGATGAGTTAGAATTCCTAGTAGCTTTGGTAGAAATTTCGCGCAAAACACACGCCTGCGATAGTCTACAGATGAACGGAGAATGCAAAGTGTCACAAACTCCCTTTCTTGCGCTTGGGGCTGATCTAAGTCCGTGTTTGTTCGTTTGTTCTTTTTTTCCACCCTCTCGGTTGTATTTTATGTGAACGTTAAAGAAATGTGTGATTCTCCTGTCGGAAACCAATAGATGAATCACTGGCCATGAATAGAATTGGTTTAAAGTAGTTGATAAGTCGGGGCCCGGCCGGCAGAGGAGTTATCGCATTATTTCCTTTTGTCTTTTTCTTTCTGTCTATCTTTCAGGCAAATATTTTCCGATACGCAATCCTTAACTCTCTTTTTTCTTTCATTGTTTTTTTTTTCGAGGCTTTTCTTAATTCGTTCTTTCATTTTTAGATTTGTTTTATCACTATATCAAATTCTATTCTTTCCATTCGTATTTATTTCTTTCCTTCTCACTGCCACGCCTTTTTTTTTTTACTAATATTCAATCTTTTTCTTTAAACTTTTTGGGTTTTTTTAAATTATTTTATTTTTTGATTCGTTCACTTTTTCATAATTTTATTTATTTTCTCTAAATTTTTCCATTCTTCACCGTAGTTTCTTTCTTTCTTTCTTTCTTTCTTTCTTTCTTTCTTTCTTTCTTTCTTTCTTTCTAATTTTTTGCAATGCGCGTACTTTTTCTTTTTCTTTCTTTAATCCGTTTTTATCAAATTTTTTTTTCTTTTTTCATTCTTTCATTTATTACATATTTGCATTTTTATTCACTGTATCATTTTCCGTTTGTTTGTTTCTTTCTTTCTTTCTTTCTTTCTTTCTTTCTTTCTTTCAAATCCCTTCATTTGCTTTATTAAATTGATCTGTCATTAGTTTTGCGGATTCTTTACTTGTTCACAATTAACATAAAAAAAATGCTTCACGCTGTAACTTTCTTCGCAAATAAATTGCTCTCAAATAAGAACATAACAGAGATGCTAACAGTATGATAGAGGAAGCTCAAATCAAATTATCTGATGACGTTATAATTCATCAAGATACCATCTTTGGTGATTTAAGCTATTTGTACAGGCAAAAGGAAGTTACTTGACGCTGCTCATTTCGCTATAACATTCAAATATTAAGGACACATCCTTGAACCATTGTGAGTGATAGAATCGAGTTTGTTGTTCTGTTTATGTTTTCCTAAAAGTAGAAGTGATAAGTGAACACACAATGCCTTAAAAACAATTTTGTTCTCTCCATCTATCAAATAGTGAATGTTTAAATCTAATATAAATGAACGCACGCAGTGTTGAGTAGGATTTAAAGGAATATTATTAACTTTATTTCATAGAGGTCAATAGGATTATTATTACGTTCAATTTTAATTCTGCTCCATCAATAGATAGATACGTCAACCGATGCTAAGAGGAGATACCTGGGCAAAAACCTCATGCCTAGTGATGATATAATATTAGTTCTATTAATTGTGAAAATAATTACAGTCTAACCAAATCACCTTTCTTACTTTACTGTTTTGTCGCTATTCAAAACGACTTTTTGTTATGAATTGAGAGATATTGACTGTGTTCCTTCTCATCCGGAACAAATGAGTGAAATAACTAAAAGTAATGACAGCACTACGAAATACAAAATATTTTTCCACCACGCAGTTGAATATTAACAAATATTGGAAATATAATGAAAAGTAATGTGAGTTAGAAACATAATTCGAGAAATTCAACCCACCAGCCAGATAAAACTGCTGAAAAAAGACTGCTATTCTGATAGGTGAATATTCAGAA
This sequence comes from Sepioteuthis lessoniana, assembly GCA_963585895.1. Classification (NCBI taxonomy): domain Eukaryota; kingdom Metazoa; phylum Mollusca; class Cephalopoda; order Myopsida; family Loliginidae; genus Sepioteuthis; species Sepioteuthis lessoniana. The sequence continues at coordinate 121,786 of CAUZXS010004811.1, read as the reverse complement.
CACATGTTTAAAACGTTTAAAGGTGTTTTTAATTACGCAATTAATGCTTAGAACGTTCATCGTAATTGGTCTTAAGCAATAATAAGAATTGATCGGTGCCTGGTAAATGCAAATCTTGTAAGAAAGATAACACAAGGAAATAATATCACATATATTGCTTACATGTGTAAAGGGAATATTGTGATATAAATATCTGGACTGCCTTTGTATAAAACGAATTAGTGATTAGTGTGTAAATCATTAAAAACAAACAACACTTTCCTACTACACACACACACACACACACACACACACACACACACACACACATATATATATATATATATATATATATATATATATATATATATATATGCATATATATATATATATATATATATATATATATATATAATAAAAAATTGTTACATCTACAGGCCTGATATGTGAAGTGTATTTTTATCATTAATGGTTTTCGGATTATTGTCTTCATCTTTATTGTTATTTCCACAACGTTTCGGTCGATATTCCTCCTGCCTTCTTCAGATGTTTGTCGAACTCGGGAACCTTCACGGAACTTCGAACTACGTCCTTCATTGAATCCACGGGGGTCACCTCTTCTGATTCCGTTAGCCATAACCAGGTACAAGTATTAAGTATTCCTGTATTGTTACTCGCCTGCAGTCAGGATTGAACCTGCAACCTCCAGATAATTGTCTCCTTAGAAGATTAGGGAACCAACGCCTATATCCATTACACTATGTGAAGTGTATTGCATAAACATAGTCACACGTTATTTAACACCCACAGTCAACCAAATAAACCTGTCTATAATTTTAAAAGAATGTTATCTATTACAAGGCAAAAATGTGTCTCAAATGATTTTTGGAACTAAATGTTAAAACATCATAAGTATTCATTCACAAATAGGCAACGCATTTGTATAACTACGGAAAGTTATTGTATATTGACCCTAGACCGAGCCGTCAATCAAGAGATACACCTGTGTAAATAAGCCGAAGAATAGAGGAAGCAGATGGACGTTAAGAAAGAATATAGACACGGTTGTGCAAACCCAGCCAACGTACGAAAGAAGTGCTGCTATGGTCAAGAGAAGAACTTGAGTCAATATAGCAGTCTGTCTCTGTCTCCACTCATCTCTCACACACAACAGAACATCACCCTTTCGAAAATAAAGTATGAGAGATTTATATTTTTGTAAAAAAAACTGTATTTGTTCGATATTGAAGTCGTCATTATTGTTGACTATGTTTCCTGCTAATATACGCAATATATTTGTATATGTATATGTGTAGTTTTATGTGTCTATACCCTAATGTCTCCGTAGCACAGTGGCTTATATACTGGATTGTGACATCGTATTAAACGAATTCGAAGTTCAGTTGTGCTATTATGTTCACTTCCGTACACTAATACACTTTGGAAAGGTATGAGTACCTAACCCCCAACAATTGGTTAAATAGTACTACTGCAGCTTTTCTGCTGGGGTATCTTTAGAATAAAATGACCCAAACAGGTTGATAATGCTAATAAGCGAAGAAAACGAACCGAACTCAAATAAAACAATGCTGTTGATTTATATATGGGGGTATAAAGTTATATAACACCTAAAGTGGAATACTAAAGAAAGTCTATGCTTGCTTCGAGTATTCATATAATTGCCGACTGTTTCCATCAGATAATTACATATAATTTGACTATTTAATAAAAACATGCTTCAGAATAGAAATTCCAAAATGGTATGCAACAGAAGTCATCAAAGTAAACATGAACAATGTAATCTGCAACTTATTCAAAGCCAGACAAACTGAATCTACCTTTTTACTTCCAAAATACGAGAATAAAATCAACAATAAATATTGCGCCTTTAGTTTTATGTATAAGTGAAACTTACTCGATGATCAGAATCGTACAACTTGAAATAGCAAATTAATCAATATTATCATATTTTGTCTACCATGTTTTCCACGTTCAGCAGTGTTTACCGCCATATTATTCCTTAAAAAAACAAGTTCTTTGATAACTCAGCTTTTAATTTAATTGAAAGGTTCTGCTTTTAATCAGCTTTTTAAGAACTATGATTACCTCCTTTTCGTGAAGGGTCATGATGAATTTAAAAAAAAAAAACATTGGAGCTAGTGTAACGGATACTCCTCTCAGAATCCAGCTCTAAGGTCATGATACTAAACCATGAGCCGACACAAGAGCAAAGGAGAAGTACATTTTGGTCCTACGTAAAGTTCACTTGAATTACATTGTCCTCTTTGCATGAGTTATGAATAAAGAAAAGAAGAAAGAAAAAGAAAATAATAATATTTTTTATTCTGAATAGATTAGGCATCTAAAACGAATAAATATATTGAAAATTTTCATGTCACACTAGGCAACAACTCAACTCATCTAGATTAAACAAAACTTCTCTGTTCAGAAACTGGCGCCATTAAAATATATGCTTCGTCTACTGGAAATCTCAGCATGGCGTCAATTGTTTAATTTGCACCAACAATAGATATTGCCGATCGAAATAGTGATATATATATATATATATATATATATATATATATATATATATATATATATATATATCAAGACCAATTATTTCCATTTGCAGCAACCGCGGAAAGGTGGCATTTAATAATTTCTATTGGACAAATACGCAAGGAGTTGATATGGAAAATTTATGATACACTTCGGATTTGTGTCTCTGCAACTAATGTCTATCAAGTGTGTTTATCTTTGATAACCACAAAGATTCTAAATTTGGTTATCTGAAAAGTTTTTTTGTCTACGAGCTTCAAGGTAAATCTACCTTCATTCTTGTGAGAGATATGAAATCTAATTTTAAATGAAGATAGCCTGGTACAAGGCTTCAGCTGTATGAATCTAAAAGAAGATTTATATATCTTTGCAGTTACTTATTTGTAATAGAAATTCGGTTTTGATGCAGCTTCAGCTATACAACAAGCCATATATCTTGAATACATTGTTTGGAATGAAATTATCAAATTTCTTACACTATTTTGAAACTCGACTGCTTATTCCATGTTACGTGCTGTTAGGCGTGATGGAACCAGCAACTTCAACATTTGGTGGGATTGATTTGATTTTCTTCTTGAATGTCAGGAAGAGATTAACCCTGTTTGAACTCATAAACAATCGTTGGTGAGGTTTGCTAAACTCTAAAGCTCAGTACCTGCGATCTGATTCCTTTTTTTAATAATAAAATTCGATTCTGCTCCGGTAAAAACTCAGTTGTAGATTAGTCAATTAGATCCACCCCATCAACAATTATCTATGTATCAAGTGTGCCGGCTTTTTTGTTTACAAGTTTCGATCTTCTTGAATGATCATTTGAGTAACATATCCTCTATAGTTCTTGGGATAGTTTCTGATTAACAATTATATCATCATTATGATGATCAAGTCGTACTAGCAAGAATTAGTTCCTTGAGCCTACTTTGATTTCCAATACTTTGCAGAAATTCATGAAAAGTAGTATGACCCCATTCTTCGCTTGTACTCCTTCAATGATTCGACGGATAGTGAGAAACGAGGTCATGGTGTTAATTCTCCAAAGTCATTCTGACTTTTTCTAAGAATTTTTTGGGGGTTAGGGTCGGATATGATTTAGTAGCATGGCATTAAAAATGCTTGGGATATTAGTAGTCACTGTTATCCATCTGTAGTTCTTAGTGATTCCAATGTGACCTTTTTTTGAAAGGGAAGTATACAACATTTCGTTCATTCTTCTATTCTGATTTTTTTTTACACAACGATTTATAATCGGAGAAGTATGCCTTCATTTCTTTTTGTCTTCTAAACTTCAGGAGGAATTTCGTCAAGGTCTGCAGCTTTTATTTCTTCAATCTATTTCAATAGAGTCCCATGCCTTTACTTCGTAAACTATTCTTGTTTCATTTCTAGTTTGCCATTAGTTTTCTTTTCGATAGTTTTTTTTTTGTTAGTTTTATTTGTAATAGTTTTCCCTCTTCAGTTAATATAATATGCTATGGTATTAAATATTTAGGTATAGTATAACGCCAAGAAAAAGCGTATATAACAAAATCAAGAAAATTCAGTATTATTTATCATGGCATTTTCTTGAATTCAAACATCATCATATAACCCAAGAACACTCTATATCGCCACAAGAAGATTTTAGTGAAAAAAAAAGCATTTTTGAAAAAGCCAAATATGTTAAGATATATTGTCTTATGTTGCAGTGAAATCTGGTTCCCTTTTTGTCATTTGAGAAGTTTTGCTTAGTCTACCATTCATGCCTTCACAGGCCAATTCGCTGTTTTTTAGAATATATTGACAACACCCTCTGCTGAAGGATAAAGCACATTCTCCCCTAAATAGGGTATTTTATGAATGATACACAAGCCCATCCGATGGTTCAACTCCAATTCTGGAACCCTTTCACTGATGGAATCATCTGCTGATTAGATATATAAGTTGAAAACTATTTAATCCCGGTGAGAAATACTGGAAACCACGTAATTTTGTGCAAACAGATGATTATGAATATTAAGTAAAAGTAACAATTTCAAACCAAGACATTGTGGATGAAAAGTTGAGTATCGGAACATTTGAACCTGACAAGGGGGAACAGGCTCTTTCTCTTTCAGGCGGTGGCCAGCAATTTGATAAAATCATTGTTGGTTGGTGCCTGGCCGTCAAGCCATACGTGTTTGGAGTAGGCGTTGGTTAATCCCCTTCACCCAGTAGCATATCTCTCTCGGTCAACAGTATGCTGAAATATAAAGACTACGAAATGGAACTACAAACTAAAACAATCGGACTTTGACAAACTTCCAAAAAGAAACTTACCCTTACGGAAGCCTTAAATAACAAATGAGGACAAACTTATGCGAGAGACGATTAACATATTTTTGACACCTTAACTGGGGGATTCAACCATTTCATTTATATTTAAGGAAAATTCCCTCACCCATGGAATGATTGTTGAACCCAGGAGATAAAGGAAAATATAAAAGAAACGTCGTCGTCTCCTATCTATCACAGTCTTCTTTTGTATAATTCTTTTGGGGACTTCCTTGGGCAAAGCGTTACAACGGCCTACGCGGGGTAAAATAAAATAACCTAATAATGGAGTCAAATATCAAACGGCAACACAGCTTTGTCCCTTTGCCCTTGACCTGCAGTTGGAACTTTTACACACACACACCCACACACACACACACACACACATATATATATATATATATATATATCTGTCTGTGTGTGTGTTTGTGTTTGTAAAGTTTTGATAGTGGTGCGACGAGAGAAATGTGAATGCTTTAAAATATATTGGTCGACAAAGGCTTTCTGATTTGCTATATAAGTTTTTTTTATCATTTTATAAACTAGTGTTCAACACGTGTTGCAAATTTTCCGTTTTTTCCGGCGATTTTGATTAATTAAGTAAAGTTTCTTTCGTTCTTCTCTCAGTAAACATTGGATAAAGATATGATGTTTTTTAACTCTAGGATTTTCTTTTTCAAATTCCATTAGGGTTTTTTGTCCGCAGAGACAACAGGAAATTGTATATATGAGCAAAAGTTCTTTGTATATATTATTATACATTCTTTCCTTCTGTTTGTGAGGAACACACGTAAACATATATCTATATATGGATATATACACATGATAGTTTATTTTTCAATTTTTGCCTAATTACAGATTTGTGCCTGTGAATATGCTATTGAAGGAAAGTGTTCGTGAAAATCTCTGGTCCATGTAATTGATATATATATATATATATATATATATATATATATATATATATATATATAAGAGGGGCATACGATGAGTTTCCAGACTTTTTTCGTATGGGCACTTTTATTGATAGTACACACATGGAACACTAGTTCCCTCCGGCTGCAGTGGACATGTTGTACCGTTCCAACAACTTCTGGAAGGCCCAATGGAAGTCCTCTTGTGTGAGCGTGTCAATAACAGTCATCAGAGCCTCTTTTTCCCCTCAATTGTCTCATAACGACAGCCTCTGAGCTTAGGGAACAACCAGAAGTCACAGGGAGCAAGGTCTGGACTATATGAAGGGGGAGGAACTGTCTTGATGCCCATCTTGGTCAAATAGTCTATGACAAGGATGGAGTTTCGGACAGGTGCATTGTCCTGGTGAAAATGCCACTGACCCGATTTGAAGAGTGCTGGCCTCTTCAGACCGAATCTCTTCCTGAACCCCCTTAAAACCTCAACATAGTAACCCTAACCCTTTGGTCAATCAACTCCCGTCTAATGGCTTCCTTACTCCTCCCACACCTCTCATTATCCCTCACAGACTCCCTGTCTTCCTTGAATCTCTTATGTCACTCAAAAACTGATGTTCGATTCATGCAAGATGGTCGAAAAGCAATCTGCAGCATTCAATACGTTTCTGTGGCATTTTCTCAAGATTAAAATAGAATTTTCATTGCATATCGTTCTTCTAAAATGTCCTCACGTACAGATTGCATTTTTGAAATTCCCCAGCTGTGACAATCAGGATTTAGTAGGATGTATTCCAATTCCTGCTGCAGCTGTTCATTTGAATCTGAAATCATGGAAATTAGTCAGTCAACTCATAATATATATAGCAATAACATACTGAATTTTCAGGAGCCTATAACAATTTAAGTGCCTGTAAAATAATATCAGGAAATTTATCGTATGCACCTTGTATATATATATATATATATATATATATATATATATATATGTGTGTGTGTGTGTGTGTGTGTGTGTGTGTGTGTGTGTGCGCGCGCAGCTAAATAATGGTAAAGAATCCGATAATATGGAGAAAAATTGAAAAACAATATACTCCAAAGAGAAGGATTTAATGTAAAAGAAAAAGACGTTATAACGTTTTGGTTTTGATAGAGCATCATCAGGACTTAAAAGTCGAAGGAAGAGGTAGAAAAGAAAAGTAATGAATAAAAGAAAATGGGAAAGAAAGATAAATCTGTAATATCTCTTGATGTTTCCCTTTGTTTTCTCCATAGCCTTACAAGGTTACAATTTAAAAAAAAAATATGAATATGAATTAAACGGTTTGCGCCTCGTTTATATATAATCTTCACCTTTGCCTCGTATTTCATTAAGCATCAAGCAGGTGATCTCTGGACACACGATAACATATTTTCTATGTCATGATGATGGTTAATTAAAACCGAAACCTTAAAACATTGACTCTCTTTCATATTGAATTCTTCACTATGAATTACTTTGTTTTTAAATATTTCTTCATATATATATATATATATATATATATATATATATATATATATATATATGTTTGTGTTTGTATGTGTGTGTATGTGTGTGTCTGTGTATTTTTCTCAATGTGTACAAACGGATAAAACACTTGCATGAAGGCAAAATAACATTTAGACATGAATATGTTTGACTGTGTATGTGTAGTTGAACCATGTTTAATGTTAGCTTAAACCCATTAATGAAGTTTTTTTTTATTTGCATTAATGAGTAGCTATCAGTTTAGTGTAATGCCATTATTTTAAGTCCCTTTGCTGAATTCATTAAAATTAATCATTAAATTCATTAAAAGAAAATGAAAAATAAAAAATAAAAGCGCACTCGCACCTTATCTAAATTTGGTGAACACACAACACACGGAATCTCGAGATGTTAAGAAAAAAGAACAAGTACATTATTTAATAAAATCATTGAAGGAAAATCCTATACTTTCGAAAATCAAAAAAACAAAATTCATATTAATTAAAAATTGAAACTGCAATAACAAAAATGTAGACAATATAATCAAAAGTACTCACTGTTTGTATCTTTCGTTGTATACTTTTCATTTATTCCTGTTACCTCAACAATCATAGATTGCTATGTGAACTATTCTGATATCCAAGTCCTGACTATGGTTACTGAGACCGAAACATTTAACGTCGACTTTACATCATAATAAATTCATCTATTTAGATTATGTTTTTTCTGCTTTCTTCATACTGTCGGATTTTGATCCATACTTACTTTCATATATATATATATATATATATATATATATATATATGTATATATATCGGTTTTACTCAAGTACTGAAAGATAGTGTCTATTCACATGCAAGCAACATTGAATTAAAAGGAAATTAAAAAAAAATCATGCGTTAAAAAACCTTTATGAATTCAGCAAAGGAGATTAAGATAATACCCGTGTACCATACAAACTAAACTTTACTCCAACTAAAAGAAAAGAAAAACAACCCCAAAGATAGATAAAACCCAAAGCTAAAAAAGGCTAAATACACATATATGCTCAATTAATGCACCTAGAAACTAACTTAAAATACAATTGTGCGGTGTTAAATCATTCTAGCACACATTGAATCCACCAAATGCCGTTAAAACACATATGCATATGTATGCATTTGTGTACATTCATATAAATGTATATGCAGAGCGGGATAAAAACATAGTGATGTAAAATATTTAGGGACACTCAGGTTTAAAATAGAAAACGTATCAGCAGCAAATAGACAACGATTTCTGATTGGTGAAAGGAAATCAAATAAAAATGTCGTTATGGGAGTGTGCGCTTTATAGAAAACAGGAAAAGAGTCAGTAGGCTGTCGTACGCGACAAGGTAAAGGCAGTTAGTTAGACATCGGACACGATGATGTGAAGACAGACGACAGTTGCGGCTTATTTCAGAGGGAGTCCCCAAAAGAAGTCACACACCGGAGGCAAAGCTGTAAAGACTAAACTAGAGAAGAAGCACAGTTAGAACAACAAAAGAAAAACAGTGTTGGAGAATCAGTGTAATTAGATATTTAAATAGATATGTTCTTTCCAATTAGTAGTGGGTGCATGTCTGTAAGTTCTTGTCCGTATTTTACGGGTATTGTGCTCAAGTTTAGTTCCACCACAAAAACAACACAACATTTTATAATCACGTAAAGGAAATGGAACAGGACACAACGAACATTAAAAAAACAAATAATTTAATATTCATAAATAAATAAAAAAAACATAATGTGTAAATGGCCTTTGTGGAAAATACAGTTTGGCCAGTTAAAAGAAAGTAAGTTTGTTCACACGTGTGTGCGTGTCTAAATTGTTAACAGAGTCTGTTAATTAAGTAGTTCTTTACTTACATTAAGTTCAAATTGTCTTTTTTGATTGTGGCGACATCGTGTTGCATTGATGAACTAAAAGATTGCCAGTTTTTTTTTCTTTTGAACCTTAGTCGCGGCCATCTGCAGCTTGGTCATGAGCTTTTGGCCGTGGAAGAAAGGAATTTGACTGACCAATAGCTTGACTGCTTGACTACTCGATTACTCGCTACTGTCTTACCGAATTATTGACTGAGTTAATTAAATTCGTTGTTACTTCTACCTTAGTAGTGGATCAAAGAATCGTCCTAAAATTTTAGCGCGTAAACATTTATTGAACAATCACATCCGTATTTTTACTTTTATTTTAGAGCCTAAATATTTTCTGTTAATTGACTTCCGGTCCTGTTTTTCTAAAATGTTGTTATGCTATGTTTTTAGCTGATTGGTTGAAAAATACAAAATGTAACTTAAATGCTAATGCAGTTTTGATCCAAATTTTCTAGAATGTTCTCATGTGTGTTATTAGTTGCTTATTTTAAGACTAAAGAAAATATGTATTCTCATGTATGTAAAAATATATACCAGTAATTCCCAACCGATTTGGGGCCATTTCTCACTTTAGTATTTCTGAAATTTTGCGCCCCCGCACTGAAATATTTAATTCTTTCACATTCTTAAACTTACTTTCTAACCCCCCCCCGAATATTACATATTCCACCAAAATATTATAATGCCCCGCCGGTGAGGTACGTGCCCCAGGTTTGCGATTATTGGCCTATACTTTATATATATTTATATAATTTGTTTGAGTGCCATCAGAAAGTTCGCATTAATCAATTATTTTCTGTGACTCCTTCATATTTAAGAACATACTAACTAAATTCCTTGTATTGAGAATTGAAGTATATTAATTTCTTACAGTATTAAGAATATTCAAATCATACAATTGAAAAATATAATATTTGTTGAATGTTTTTCAAAACAGGTAAGACATATTTTAACCACAGAAAACTGGGCATATCATACTATTTCGAAAAGTAAATGGTATTTAAATTTAATGAAAGTATTACAGTCCTTCGATGAATGATTATGATTTTTTCTTCGTGAAATTGGGGTATGTGATTGTGGCGTTTAATATCTAGTAAACGTTTCACTTTTATTCTAAACTTCAGACATTATTTATATTGAAGAATATTATTTTTGCTTGGATTTGCTCCCAAGTATTTTAAATATATTATATTATGAAAATAATATTTGGTCAACCACATTATAACATCGTCCATAAATAAAAACGTGGGTGTGCAATGCGTTTGGGAATCTCGCACCAATCGACTTCTCATTGAGAAAATTCCTCTCAGCTGTTCAACATTCAATCACTTTCAACCAGATATTGATTTTTCAACATTCAAACCGATAGAGATGATTTCTTCCAGTGATTGCGATCTTCCTTTTATTTTTTTCTCATGGGATTTTGATTTAAAAAAAAATCAATTAATTTAAATTGGAAATTTCCAAGTGATGTACGGAGGAAAATCAGATTTTTATCACGAAATTAATCCAAGTATGTCTCTCTGCAGTTTTTTTGAGTTTGGCAGAAAATTCAAGCTACTCAGCCATATCTACTTCGATAAAAAATACATTTTACACACACACACACACACACACACACACACACACACACACACATATATATATATATATATATTATATATATATATATATATATATATATATAAAATGGTCAAGCAAAATAGTATCATTTGAGTGTAATGCTAACACAGGGCGTTATTAGCCGTTTCTTGGTCAGTTTTACATCTCTCCGCGAAGCTAGACACAGACTTACAAAGCTTTTACAATATTTTGGTAAACTCGTCTCACAATTTGCAAAGGAAAAATTGTTTTGGTTTCATGAATTTTTATTTTTACAGTTTCATCATTAATTACGGTGTAAAATTTTATAAATAACTACCATCCTATATTATTAAATAAATCCTCGTGGTGTAATGGTTAAAGCGATGAACTGCGGAATCGTTGTACGCGAGTTCGTACTCCAGTCGCGCTATTACGTTCACTTTCGGGCAAATACCCTTGGGAAAGGTATGAACCCCCTTATTCTCCCTCCAGCTATGGGTAAATAGTAGGACGGACTAGGTTCTTCAGCCTTGGTGGGGCAACTAGTCTAGGAGAAGGAAAACTCTGAATTCAAACCTGTTAAACTCTGCTTAAAAATTGACCTTGTGTCATATCCTGCCCGAGCGGAGGGGTTGGTAAATGGTACCATCCTATATTATTATACTAACAGGAGTTCAAAAATACTGCACTTCTTTATAAAACAGAAAACTGTCGAATATCCCGATTCACTTGCAATAAACATAAATATGAGCTTTGATTTTCATTGAGAAATTTGTGCTGTTGATCAGTGAGGATTTATTTATGATTTGAAGCTCAAATTACAAAGTTTCACATACAAATGCCGAAGAAAATAAAAATCTTTCAAAGGTAGAGATAATTGTCTGGATTGGGGATCCTTTTGGAGATGAGGCTTCTTAATCTGAGTTTTAATTTTTATTGCGGACTTTTGTCCTCATCTTGGTTGTTTTTTTTTGTTGTTGTTTTTCTCACTATGATTCGGCCAAATTTCACGTCTGGGTCCCCTGGCACAGCGGATAGAGGAATTGAGTCACTACGATTCTAGGTAAGCATTGTCAGAAGATAGCGGTTTCAATTCATAACCAAACCGACCAAAACTTGGTCAAAACGTGGTGCGATAGACAACAACTATGGCAGGCAGTAATTACTGAGGATACGGGTACAAGACTCAGCATTCCTATCCAAGATCGCGGTTAATCACCTGAAGACGACCAGAGGTGAAGTTTGGCCGAAATGTAGTAGCGATAACTGTTTCACAAAGATTTGTATCATTTTGGTCTTTGCCTTATTAAATCTAGTAAAGAGACGAATAAATTAAGTGATAAAGGATGAGTTCCTTAAATATTTTTAGATAATTAATATATTCTAATATAATTTACCATTCCTGAACATCTTATGTATTTTGTGTTTATACGTCATTATTGTTTAGTATTGCATAATGCTACTTAAAGGAAGTGGGTGTTACATCTATAATCAGAGTCACGTAGATATGACAGTCTGTTTCTGTCGGAATAGGAGAGGTAACAACGTGTGAGGAACAGGGATAAATGTGTTAGATATCATCGTGCATATGTAGAATTGCATTAATTTTTCGTAAGTTCATTTCATTCCTAATTTAAAAGGGAAACTTTTTGTATTTGCCTCGAAAATATGTGGATCTCTTGTAAATAGCAAAAACTATTTCTTGGTAGATTATTTCTGAAAATTCTTTTCCAAATACATTATTCCAAATTTTTGAACGATTTTAATAATCTTTGAAACAATTTGAAGAATATCTATTTCTGACATGATTGAATAAGCAGGTATAAGCTTTAAGAAAATACATTAATCTCAAATATCTTATCAATAGTCTAGTAATAGTCTTCTTTCATTATTTCGTTGTGTTGAAGTTTTCTAAAACATTTATTGCCGTTTAAGTGATTTTTCGTTTTGCTTAAAAGGCAACCATCGCTCATTCATTTGGGTTTTGCGTGAATATTCCTCCTTAAGAGTATGTTGAAGCATTACAACAGATTCAACAAAAAATTCTTAACGAAATAACACAAAAAATAAGACCTTAAGCCATTTGAAACTGCTACTTTTTATCAAGCATAAAAAAATCGCCGAATTGCTCAAAAAAGGAAAACCAAAAAAAATATTAAGAAAACTAATTCGTCAAACCGGAAACATGTCACGAATCAGACAAATAGTGTCACTTCGTGATGACTTACTGGAAAACATCTTATTTGCTCGAATTCCTTTTTTGTGTAATCTTACCTATGGGGGAACATTCAAACTAAACACACACACACACACACACGCGCACACACACACACACACACACGCACACATACATACACGCACACACACACACACGCACACGCACACACACACACACACGCACACACACGCGCGCACACACACACATCACACACGCACGCACACACCCCACCACACCCACACACACACGCGCACACACACACGCGCACCCACATCCACACACCCCCACACACACAACACACACACACGCGCACCCCCACACGCAAACACACACACACAACACACACACACACACGTTCGCACCCCCACACACAAACGCACGCACACACACACACACACACACACACACACAACACACACACACACACACACACGCGCGCACCCCCCACACGCAAACGCACACACACACACACACACACACACACACACACACACACACACACACACACGCGCACCCCCCACACGCAAACGCACACACACACACACACACACACACACACACACACACACACACACACACACTTCTATCACTTTTTTTTTTAATTTCATGCTTGTATCTATATATAAATCGGAAGAAAAATACAAAAAAAAAAAACAAGTATAATGAGTAAATCAACCTGGATAAATCCGGATAGATAGGATAATAGTGAACTTGAAAAGGTGCATAGGTACTTCAATCTATGTCCCGTCATCTGTCATCTCAAAAAGTATTGGAAATTGCTTACTGCTATTGTGATAAAAATAAATAAGAGATACATGATAGTTTGCATAAATATTGTTACATACCAGTGACACTATGCTGAAACTAATGGTTTTTTGATTAGACAGGCATTGATGGAAATAATAATCAAAGGGAATTTGAATTTAGTTCTAAGTGATTTGGAAATCATATTATCTAAGACCTTGATCCTTACTCTGACTCCGTGTATTTATCTATCGATATTTCCGTCTCTTTTCCAGTCTTTCTCAACGTGTGTGTGCATGCCTACACATTTTTATATATTTAAGTATCCAGATGAAAAAAAAAGTATACGTAATAAATTCGAAAAAAAAAGTATTGATGCATACAGATATAGAATATCACTATATAAAAGCAGGCTATTCAACAGAGGTTTTTTGTGTTTAATATCCTCATTAGGAAAACAGTATGTGTTTCAGATAAAGAACCCTAATTGTTCTCTACGCCCATCCAATTATAATAATACACTGTTACAAATAATTGAGGAAGGATTATCCTTTGGAAATTCACACAATACACGAATTCGTTTCTTTGTATGAGGATACCAGAATTTTTTCCCTTAAAGATTGACTTACATCAGCTAGATTTGTTTTTATTATTACTATTTTTTTAACTTAGGATCTCAACGAAGAGAGAACATGCTTCGCTGGAAAGAAAGGTAAGTTTAAGTAGCATCTTTTATAAGAGTGAGTAAAATAAACTAATAAGCTATGTATTAAATGCTGCAACACGGTTGCATGAGGCGTATGTAAATCTAGATATACGTTGGTTATAATGTGTGTGTGTGTGTGTGTGTGTGTGTGTGTGTGTGTGTGTGTGTGTGTGTGTGTGTGTGTGTGTTTAGTTTGTGTTGTTTATTAAAATTTTCTTACAACGAAATTATTTTATCTTGCACATTCACTATTTGCGTCTTATAAAAAGGAGATTAATAATATCTGCAAAGAAATTATCTTAACAACTCAATATAAACCAACAAGACAATGAAATCACTCTCAAAAGAAACCACTAAAATGTGCTCACCCAATCAATAAACTGTCAGGCATTTAAGAATGATCGAAGGTCGTTCCACGGAGTCCAGTTGAAACGGGAAGTATATACACTCTCCCCCAATGAACATACATAGATGTTGTCGTTGAACGTAACTTATATAATAGGCCAGGGTTTGGCTGCAAAGAATTAATTTATTTCCATGCTTCCACGTAGACACTAATTGTATTTTTTTTTTCAATATTTCGTTGGTTTCAGGAAGTTTGATTATTCTAAATATTTCCTATGCCTTCAATATACAACTATTTGACGCTGTATTACATGTGTACGCTTTTAATAAACAGCTTTCACTCGACATTGTGAGCAACGTATTTGTTTTGTTTTGTTTTTTTTGTTTTTTGGATTTTTGTTTTTGCATTTCAATGGATAGAAAAAGCAGTAACACCTATTTCAAAAGAGATTTTAGGATTATAGGACCATTGTGTCTAAGGTTTCTCTGTGTGTTTATTTTATAATATAGTTGGCCTTCCTGTATTTTTACGTTTTCTTCGTTAATAAAAACTTTACTCTTTGAAGCACATTGACATATGCAATTTAAGTGTGATTCTAAATTATTATCACGAAAATTTCTTTCTCATATTTATGAATTAGAATTTATTTACAGTTGGTATTAGGTGAATTAGTGAATAAGGCGCAGATGGATTATATAGAGACAATAGTCTGATGTTCATACTGATAAATAATTATTTATGATATGAAGACCAAGGGAAAGTAGGTTTTTACATTCAACATGGAAATGGAGATAACCAATACAAAAGAAATTAAATAATTATCTAACGTACGCCATTACATCTTATGACCCAATGGTCTTCTTCCTTTAAAATGGATGTAGATACTTTATGTGTTAAAGCAGATATACTCATTGACATATGAGAATTAATTTTTATTTATTGCGGACTTTTGGTCCTCATTTTAGTAGATTAAGAAGCGTCATCTCAAAATGATTCCAATTAAAGACAATCACTGACATATGTTAAATAACCATCGTTTGTTAAGGGAAAATCGACATAGTTATATATTTTGCATTGTGTTAAATATTACTCTTGTCTTTTAAATAGAAGAATTATTTCCACGTTTATTCTTGTTTTGCCAATAACCGAAACCTACAATAATTTTATCATAGTTTTTTTTTTTCATATATCCATACTAGATTTCCGTAACTTATTCCTCTTTCGCGACTGGACGTCAGAAAAGTTTTGCCAAAATTTTCGTTTCAAAACAAAATTTACTAATTGGTTGTAGATTATTAATTGCGATGCTGTTTTATTTCGAATAGAATCTTGTTTTTTGAAATTTGTTTTCTCTTTTTATCTTATCAACTATGAATTAACTTGAAAGAAATTAAAAACTGATATTTCCATTTATCTTAAAGAAAATGGTCTCAATCTCCTGGAAAAATATTTCCGATTATGTCATATTTCTAGAAACAGGAATTAATTCTAATAATGACTGAAAATATACATTGATAAAAAGCCTACCATTCTATCTTCAATGATGGGGTACCGGCAACTTACTTGATTTTCACACATATTTCTTATTGCTTTATTATTTTTAGTATTGTATATGTGTGTGCGTATGTATGTGTTCCCTCGTGATGTTGCCATCGAATATCAACTTAGTTCTAAAATACACTAAAATACTTTGATTTCTAATCATTAAATATATCTTTTTATAAACCATAATAGTCTTGTTCAATTTTTTTCTAAAAATCTAAATTGGGCGTAATTTTTGTTGACTCTACAGGCGGTGCTCAATATAAGTATCTATATAAATCGATGAATCAGAAGTTATAGGTATTTATTTTTTAAAGATTTTTTTTTCAATTAGATTAATAGATTGGCCAATACATACATACATACATACATACATACATACATTCTATTTGGGGGGGGGTGATGAATGCTGCTTCTTGTCAGAAGATGAACACCACTCCACTTAAAATTCCTGTATTGATATACACGCGCAGATTACTCAACAGGCCAGAATTTTCGCCCAATATGTAACATTTAATATATTGTGAGCTGCAATATGTGGTATATTGAAATAACGTTTTATATGTTCGGATGTACCACTAGTTAACTTGCACAATATTATTCATGTTGGTCATGAATTATCTTCAGTTTGACATGATATGATGTTGTTGCATATAGCTTGATTATACATAGAAACATACATTCATGCGTACATATAAACAGTGACATTGATAGATAGATAGATAGATAGATAGATAGATAGATAGATAGATAGATCATAAAGAATTTGCATATTTTCTTTTATTAGAATATCAAAATCTCAAGATGACTCGCAGTGTATAGCGCAGATTACTTGCATTTGAAAATCCTAGAAAATACTTACCCTACAACAACGGGTAAATTTGTTTGAAAAAAAAGACTAAAAATAAACCTCAATTATTTCAATCGATCTTTTTTAAAATCATAGTCGTCTCTTTTTTCAACGATTAAATTTGGCTAGCAAAAACTCTTGAGTCAAATATTAAATTATATAAATCTCTAGACAAACGCAGCAGGTAGATAGATAGATAGAGAGGGGAGAGTAAGATAGAGAGAGTATAGTGGTATTTATATTTAAATAGAGATAGAATGTGTGGCGGAAGAATGGAAAAAGCTAAAAAAAAAAAAAGAATATCAATTCAAGAGAAATATTTCACATAAAAATACGCAAAGAAACATTGTAAAAGTCAATAGAAAACATAGTTTGCTCTTCTTTTTCTTTCTTTCTACATTTTTCTTTCTTCATTTTTCTTTCTTCCTTTTTCTTTCTTCTTTTTTCTTTCTTTCTACATTTTTCTTTCTTCCTTTTTCTTTCTTCATTTTTCTTTCTTCATTTTTCTTTCTTTCTACATTTTTCTTTCTTCCTTTTTCTTTCTTCATTTTTCTTTCTTTCTTTCTTTTTCTTTCTTCCTTTTTCTTTCTTTCTTTCTTCCTTTTTCTTTCTTCGTTTTTCTTTCTTAATTTTTCTCTCTTCATTCTTTCTTGACTTTTGCTTGGATGAATTCTAATCTTTGTACGATTACCTTTAATCATTATCGTTACCCTGTATTTTTACTTCAGAACACCCATAACTCTCGTCCATTTCAGCTGGTGAAATAAGGAAATGACTATGTTCTTTCTTTAGTTCTACCCTATGTTTCATTACACCGCGTACTTTACTTCAGGGAAGACATGAGCGGATGAGCCTTGTTTACGCACCTGACCAACAGTTACATTCAATACCCATTGGCAGACACATAAATGCATCTTCTTATTAGAACAATCCTTTAATATAAGCCACGGAATATATTAAGTCTTTTTTTTTGCGTAAGTGAAGTTTGTTGTACTTACGTTGTACGTTAATATTTTACAAACGGTTTTTATATTCTTCCGAAATAGATTCGGAATATTTCAGTCCTTACTTTTGCTAAACAGAAAATAGAAAAAACGAATGAAGTATTGCTTACAATGGAGGAATAAGAATAATTGAATGCGTACAATATCGACAACTTCTAATATAGAAAATAGAATAATAATCATTACAATCCCCGGAAAAATTATGGTTCGCTTTGCTTTGGTTTTAAGACATTAACCATTGTTGGTTATCAAATCCAAAATCGTATTTTTACATATGCATTATTAGTAAAAACATTTTGTTAAAGGAACCAACAATTTAACATAAATCAACCAAGTTAAATGGTATCAGAGACAACTCAATTAAACATCAGTCATTTATTTTACACAGATAATCTGCTTTATTTCTAACAATTTAATTTAGTCTAACATATTATTGTTATATAATAGCAGAATGATTTTTCGTTAATTATATCCTATCATTCAGTTTGGTTAGTCTTTGAACTATTCGGCTCTTAGTACAGAGGATATGACAATCACAAATGTCATAATAAAAACCCCAGATAGAAAATAATACTGGGGTGTGAATGACGTCATGCCCGGAAGCGATGGGCTGGGAATTTTGGTGATTTTTGAAAAAAGCAGTTAGTTGAGATTTGAACCTGGGTGAGGGCAGTCCAGTTGTGGGCTACGGTTTTCGCGGAACGTTTGGTCAGTCAGTTAGTGAAGATTGGACTCTGGGCCGGGTAGTTCAGCTGGATAGTTGACTGTGGGCGATGTAAGAACAGGCAGCATAGTACAAATTGTGTCTCTCTCTCTCCTTGTGTCGAAAAACTAAAAGTCAAAAAGAGTTAATAAACGTTTCGTACCTGAACTAAAGAAAGTCGTCAGTGTTTCGGGATTTCTATGCAAATGAACATTTTGTATTTTGGCTATGCTATATTATTTATTTGCTCTCAGTTTAAATATCAAAGAGTTTTATTTGACGCATAGATAAGACCCCTTCAGGTTTTACCACTCCGAGCCAGTGAGGACCTAGGAGAGATGGCAATGAAATGGTACTGAGCATTCTCCAAAGCTCCATCATTACTGGAGCCTCACCATCAGATCATTTTATCTCATATGCAGGGCACTCATTGGTGAGCGTCTTACACCTCTGCAGAGATTCTGTGAAATTTCTCTAGCTACAGCCAACTGGGTATCCCCCGCCAAAAAAAAAAAATCCCATAAAACAAACAAATACACTTATCACACAAAGATGTTCAGTTTGTTTTTATTAAGTAAATAAACAAATAAAAGATTAAGTAAAAATTATAACTTTAGCAGACATAACGTAATATTTATTTAAACCTTTTGGTCAATGAATTCCATAATTAACCCCTCATATTGAATTATTCCATATCGTATTATTCTTAGATGGATTCAAAATAAATTGCTATGGGTTAAAATAATTCAATCTCATTTGTTTTGAGAATATCTTATGAAGTCAAAATGTGGAGCTGTTAAAGAAAATGTCTCACATTCTTTCCGCAGTTCGTTTATTTGTTGATAAATTCAAAATCAACGTTAACATCTTGTAAATATTTTTATTCCATAATTTCACCTAAACTTAAACCGTTTGAAACTGCCCAATATTCTGCGTAAATAGCTGGATATAAATGGTATTTTATATGGATTTATTAATTCATAAATATTAACATTAATGTGTACATATTAAATGTTAAAAAAAATCTTATAAGCTTTTGTGTATATATTATTTTCGTGTGCCCCTCTTTTTAAAATATTTTGATTCCTAATTGAATATTTACTTTAGATCACTAAACATATTGCTGACCCTATGAAAGACATAGGTCTGGGCTCATTCGTCCAGCCATTTAAAGAAACAAAATTTTTTAGTACTTATTATCTACGTCTTAGTTTTATTTTATCAACCACAAATTATGCCCGGTACTAAATTCACATAATTTATGTTGGAGCACGATTTCATATCGCTTAACATACAAAAAGAGAAACGTTCGATTTAGCTGTAATAAATGAAATGAAAGACGCACGCACAGAAAATCAAGAATATCAGCATAGTAGTATAGACACAAGGAAATATAGGAAATTGTTTTAAAGATCGACTAGATAGGAAGAAAAAAGTTTCTTAAAAGAGGAAGATCAAAACAGAATTGATAACAGGTAAGTGTTCTTGTGAATGTAGATGACGATGATAATGCAGGAAGGAGGTATGGAGATAGCTATGCAAAGAACAATGAATGATAAGTTAATAAAATGTAAAAGAAGAGAATGCTGAAAGCTAAGAATTTAGAGAGATGTTGGCTAGGCAGGAAGTAAGTTAAGGTAACAATCCTGTTTTTACTTCTTCAACACCCATCGCAACCATTTCAACACGACCTGGATTCACAGCTGTTACTGCATCATCACAAACTGTCAATCTTTTCGATAGCAGCCCTAAGCTACATTTTCTTTTTCCCTCGTACCAGAAACAAGAATAATCGAATTCTGTGCTTCGGGAATGGATTTAGCGCTTGAATGGTCAGAGTGACAGTTCGATCACATCGGAAGCTGGGTTTAGTCATGGAGGTAATGGTGCCGACATGATCAGATCTTTGATCCTTCGACCTTAGCTTCTTGTCAGCGCATTTCCCTACATTACTTGTCTTTTCTTCAATTCTTATCCGATACCTCCTACCGTCTGTTATTATCATTTCAAGTTGTTCACTTTATGTCAGACTTAGCAGTAACTATGCCTTCCGTCAGAGGTTTAATTTCCATTGTTCATTTTTATTTGAACGATTTCTCATTTCTTCGGAGATTCTCAATAATGGCAGAATAATGTTCTTGAATGGATAAAAGAGTTGACGATCAGCCAAAAAGTTAAAACCTAATTTTGAAACATCGATTCATGTCTTCCATATTGCAAAGATAAAAGAAAAGATTTACTTATGGATTTAGAAATTCTCAGTCAATTTTAAAATTTCATACCCATAAAAATAAATAAATAAATAAATAAACTTTTTGAAAAAAAGATGGCGAGTTTTACACGGAGATATTTATGTCAAAGTTACTTTTTGAAAGGTCATTCGCAGCCCAGAAAGAATGGACTTCTTAAAATAATCTTGTGTATTTTCTGTTTGTAAATCTTATGAAAAGTCATACAATTTATACACAAGGTTAAACATTTTAATGACCAAAAAATCTTTAGAATAAACCTCAAGTTTTTTTACGTTAAGTAGCATTTTCAAATGTGCTAAATCGTGTATGGACATTTACCATATTTATGAAGATCACAAGCTTAATTCTTGCTCATATCATACGACATAGATGTAACAATACAAGTCTTTATGGATTACATCAAATTTATTATGCATTCATGCACACACGTGTATATATATATATATATATATATATATATATATATATATATATATATATATATCATCATCATCATGTCGTGCCGCCAGCGCGGATATCCTTGACCCTCTCTCGCCATTTCTCCCTATCATTCATCGCCTCCGGCAGGTTTTCAGGGTTACATCCTGTGTCCTCACATAGTTGCTGTATGTATGTTCGTGCTGGTCGTCCCACTCTTGCACATCCATATGTGGGGGTCCACAGGAGTACATCGCTTATGAGCTCGTCCTTGCTTCTCCAGCAGTGACCTGCATGTCTGGTTCGTCGAACTTGTATAGTTTTCGTGATGGGGGGCAGGTGTCCATATAGTTGGAGTCTCGTGGGGTGTTGTCGCCAGGACGTGTTTAATACTGCTCTCAACATTCTTGTGTAATTTCCGTCCAGCCTCCTCTCCAGCCACTTCGTAAGCGTCCATGTGGTGCATCCATATAGCAGTATCGACACAACCGCTGCCTGGAAGAAACTGCGTTTCATTTTATCAGTTAGGTCCGACTTGTATATATATATGAATTTATGTATATATATATATATATATATATATATATATATATATATATATATTAATTTATATATATATATATTAATTTATATATATATATATATATATATATATATATATATATATATATATATATATATGAATTTATGTATATATATATATATATATATATATTAATTTATATATATATATATATTAATTTATATATATATATATATATATGAATTTATGTATATATATATATATTAATTTATATATATATATATATATATATATATATATATATATATATATATATATATGAATTTATGTATATATATATTAATTTATATATATATATATATATATATTAATTTATATATATATATATATATATGAATTTAGTATATATATATATATATATTAATTTATATATATATATATATATATATATGAATTTATATATATATATATATATATATATATATATATATATATATATATATATACGGGGTGTATGTATTTATGATCTCTCACCTATATTAAGCATGATTTATCTATAGTTGGTTGGTTGGATTTTATAGAACATCAACCCTCATAGATTATATAATCTCAAATCCTGTTTATCCAAGTGATATATTCATTATATATCATTTGTAAACGAAAAGTTAGATTTTAAGCAAGCCAAAGCTCATTTGTTCTGCACACACTTAAATGGTTTCAAGTATGGCTATCCAACACTAATAATTCTATTCAACATCAACTATTTGTTTTCACACAGTTAAATGTATAAACATTTCTATTTAACGAATCGATGGGACAATAAAAGGCACTACAATTACAATAAGGGACATTCCACATTCCCTAAAAATCCAGGACTATGCTCATACAAGAATGGGATTCGGACACGTTTCGAATAAGTGAAACCGCCGAATTATGAATATGCAATTTTGCACGCACACACACACACGTGCTGTGCATATATGGCCATACAGCACAGATAAGGAATAAACATAAAGAGCGCTCATCAGCAGTCAGTTGATCACGAGTCATTCAGTTCACAAGTACACACTTCGGCCTGCCGTGTTCTGGTCTGGACGGATCTCGTCGGGTGTGCCTGGTCTTAGCCTGACGCGAGTATCGGGGAAGCCGAGCAATCACGTCAAGTTGGCAAGATTGACATATATTTTGAACCAAAGGAGGCCGTTCCCCAAGGCTCTAACTCTCATTGGAGGGACCAGGTTTATCACCTATCACCTGTGGCACCCCAGTTTGGAGTATGCCGAAAAGACCTGATTCATTTTTGGAAATCCTAGGCGTATCTAGGCTAAGATTTCGCGTCTGAAAACACCTTTAAAAAAGTCCTATTACCCTACTCGCCTGTTCGGTGTCGCGTTTCCAGGTACGCACTTCGGCTGGCTGTATACTGGATGGCACGGACCTGGTAGGAAGCCTTTTATCTCTGGTGACGTTGTCGATCGAGGCTACTTGACGCGAGTTCTACGGTAGCCAAGTATTCGCGTCACGCTGTCCGGACTTGCATACACCTCGAGCCTAAGGGGGCATTCACACAGGCTCTAATCCTCCTCGGAGGGGCTAGGTTTATCGCCTTGCATATGATGCCCCCTCTTCTAGTGGAATGCAGCAGGGGCCCGATGCAATTTTTAGAATGATACGCGTGACTTTGCTAAGGCCCTTCGGTTGGAAACACCTTAAAAAGCCCTCGTACCACATTCGTGCGCTAGTTGGGGCGCTCGATAATTTCCAGTACTAGTGGTCCAGTCTCAAGTTGACATCGTCACATATGTACCATCAACGTTCTAGACTGACCCTAACCAATACTATCGACTCCATCCAACTCAAAATACATTCATTTCTATTTAGTTTGTTCTAGTAATATAATGTTTATTGTTCCTAAATGTTTTTATATGGATTACCGCAACAAAAATGAATAAAGTTTCATTACTAATTAAAATGATTAATCTCTCATGGACTTCTTTAACCTACCTGCACTAACTAACGGTCTCGGTTCTATAAGTCTTTGTTATCCAAACTTAGACCTACATATCCCCTATCACCGATACTGAACACTGTCATGCAAGTGATATTTATAAACACCACCCACACACAATAAACACCCCCACCCATATATATATATATATATATATATATATATATATATATATATATATATATATATATAAAACCATGCAAAATTTCAGCCTCTTTAAAATATCGCAATTTCGTTTAATTGCAAATTTATAAACAAATAAAGTGAGCAATTTATAAAATTTGCAATTGTATACAGTAGCTGCAGACTTTTACACAGTACTTTATATATATATATATATATATATATATATATATATATATATATATATATATATATATATATATATATGTATATTGCCGGTGATAATCCTGTTTCTATACCGTCCACACCCACTCTTCTCTTTTAAAACTGTTCCGTTACCTCAGCCCCACCTCCCACTAACAGACAGCGAAGATATGTATACAAATGTGAATATGCATACCATTCTATGCACAGATATACGTAATATGTAGACATGATCGATAAAACATATACAAACAGAGTAAAATTTCAAGCGAACACAAATTTAGGCACACAAACACACAAACAAAATTCCCCTTCAAACAGTACCAAAGTAAAATTTAACCACAGTAATTAGTCTTTTTTTGAAAACCTTTCAATTTATATGATGAATATGTAAAACATGAAACCAGAGTAACAGATACTACCATGTAATATATTAATAAATAAATAGAGAGAGAGAGAGATTGAGAGAGAAATAAACAGACTGATAGTGTGATAGACACACAAAGAGAGAGACAGAGAGTCGGGTATATATATATATATATATATATATATATATATATATATATATATACGTGGTGCATTCAATAGGTTTCCAAACTTTTTTGTACTGGCATTTAAAATTGTCGTAGACTCTTGAAAATTCAGTATCTTATTGTCATAAATCTAATGAGATGACTGACAAATATTTTAGATTTCAGGTTCAAATGAGCAGCTAAAATAGGTATTGGAATACATCCTACCAAAGCCTGATTGTCACAGCTGGTTAATTTAAAAATTGCAAACTGGACGTCAGGACACTTTAGAAGAACCATATGCAAAAAATTCTGTTTTAATCTTGGGAAAATGCCACAGAAACGTATGGAATGCTTCAGACTGCTTTTGGAGCCTCTTGCATGAATCGAGT
Organism: Sepioteuthis lessoniana; assembly: GCA_963585895.1. Classification (NCBI taxonomy): domain Eukaryota; kingdom Metazoa; phylum Mollusca; class Cephalopoda; order Myopsida; family Loliginidae; genus Sepioteuthis; species Sepioteuthis lessoniana. The sequence goes on along the minus strand of CAUZXS010004811.1, from coordinate 96,524 downwards.
ATCAGTTTTTGAGTGCCATAAGAGATTCAAGGAAGGCAGGAAGTTTGTGAGTCATGATGAGAGGTGTGGAAGGAGTAAGGAAGTCAATACACCAGAGTTGATTGTCCAAAATGTTAGGTTTAGGGTTAGGGTTATGTTGAGGTTTTAAGGAAAGGAGTTCAGGGAGAGATTCAGTCGGAAGAGGCCAGCACTCTTCAAATCGGGCCAGTGGCATTTCCACCAGGACAATGCACCTGTCCACAACTCCATCCTTGACACAGACTATTTGACCAAGATTAGCATCAAGACAGTTTTACACCGTCCCTATAGTCCAGACCTTGCTCCCTGTGACTTTTGGTTATTCCCTAAGCTCAGAGGCTGTCGTTATGAGACAATTGAGGAGAGGAAAGAGGCTGTGACGAAGGTCATAGACACGCTCACACAAGAGGATTTCCATGGGGCCTTCCAGAAGTTTTTGAACGGTAAAAAAAGTGCATTGCATCCGGAGGAGATTATTTCGAAGGGGACTAGAGTTTTATATGTGTACTATCAATAAAAGTGCCCATACGAAAGAAATATTTGGTTCCTTTGTTTAATGGCATATCAATTCTTTTTAGGTTATTTAATGCCAAAGCCATTCTCCTAGAAGAACAGTAGTGGTACTGTTTAACCCATTGCTGGGAGGATAAGTGGGTTCAATACATTTCCCAAGGGTATTTGCCCGAAAGTGAACGTAATAGCGTGACTGGAGTACGAACTCGCGTACTATGATTCCGCAGTCCATCGCTTTAACCATTAGACCACGAAGACCCCCCCGTACGACAAAAGTCTGGAAACTTATTTAATGATCCTCGTATATATATATATATATATATATATATATATATATATATATATATATATATATATGTTGTCATCCACAGATAGACTGTTTCGTTGTCAAATTTCTTCAGTGTTGATAGAGATTCTGGACGCTTCAAATTGGGATCGAAACCCGCCTTACTTCATGGTAGACATGGTATCTAACCACTCAATCATTTTGATGACATACGTCAGCTCAGTAATTATAACGCATATGTATTAGCTTTCGTTTGTTTACTTTTTGCACTATTGGATACCAGAGTGCTCAATTCGTTAGAAGGGTTTTGCATTACGCGATTTACAGCCGTTAATTCCTTCGCCAGATTGCTCAACTGCTGGGAGGGGAGCGTATATATATATTGTCATCAATGGACTTACTGTTCCCTCGTATCACAATTCTTCATTGCAGCTAGACACGCAAGTCGCTTCAAGCTAGGATCTAAACCCGCCTTATTTAACGCTTTATGGTATCTGACCGATCAGCCATTTCGGTGACATACGTCAACTCAGGATTTATAACATATATATACTAGCTTTCGGTTGTATTGATTTTGCGAAATCGGATTCACCACATAGTCTCTTTTTATAACTCAATAATTTCAAGGTTATATTGTAATTAATTTAATATTGAGTTACTATAATAAAATGGATACTAAACAGTCAACAGTAAGATTTGGTTGTGTGACCGATATTTAAAATTAGATCTTATTTGTAATCACATTAATTGCGAAACCATAACAGAAATTACAGTACAATCAATATGAATTCGTTATAGTTTCTTGGGAAATTATAATGACCGTCTTGAGCCCAAAAAGAGTTTTCACATATCTATTATTACTACGCAGATTACATTAGGCATTAAGTTATTATCTAGGAACATGCCGCCATAATAGACGTTACAAAATCATATGCTATAAAATAGTTCCCTATTACATTAGCTGTAAATGCACAAGTCGAATCATAATCCTAGATACATTTCTTTTGTATTTCCTCTTTAAGGTTATTCGATGAATTTTAACTTTTGTGTTTTCAAGAAATATGTCCATTTTTCAAGAAATATGTCAGATTTTTTTCAGCATTTAGACTTCAACCAATTTTAGTTCCTATTTTTTCTGTGAGTTATTTACATTATATATGTTTACATTTTATAATATTCCAAGGATTTCCAAATCTCACTCACTTACGTTTCACACTTTCCTATCCCTGATATGCTTTTACGTTATTTTACTCAAACTTTCGATATTTTCTTAAAGGCAACACATTTCATTATCTGTTTATTTTTTTTTTCTGTTTCATTCTCGCCTTTTTTCATTCATAAACTATTCTCTTCCACACATACGCTCAACAAAATATACAAAAAAACGCATCCCATTAAAAAAGCAAAAGTCTAGCATAAAATCTTTGAAATAAAAATGAAATAACCTCTCAAGTGCAAGAATTTGAAATTCCAGTAAAGTTAGTTGTCGAATGCTTTCCTTGAATCAATTGTAGATAACGTCTGAGGCATGCTCCTGCAGTAATTGAAAAAGGCCTAGTATGAAATTTAACAAAAAATAAACTTGGTGTTTTTTTAATATATCGGCAAAGGGGAAAAGGAAAAAAAAAGTCGAAATGAATAAAATATATGTTCAGTTCGTAAAGTTCACTGAAAAGATAATCGGATGAGCTTGAGATTATTTTACACTTTTAATGTTAGTTTTATGTCTACTGTTTTTAGTTCTGCATGTTCCTGCTTTCTTTTTTAAATACTTGAAATAAAAAGATCTTTGATGATTTTTTAACAACTATTCTTTTGTTAACGTTTTTTAATCGTATCAGAAGAGCGCGCGCGCACACACACACAGACGCACACATTAACTCACACACACACATTAACTCTCACAGACACGCACACACACACACACACACACACACACACACACACATATATATATATATATATATATATATATATATATATATATATATATATATATATATGTATATATATAACTTTTTTTAATCGTATCAGAAGAATAAAATATAGGCTTGATTTTTTTCTCAAATTACATGCATACACACCTAGAGCTAAAAAGACACCTACGCACACGCACACACGCACACACACACACACACACACACACACATATATATATATATATTGTATGAACTTGTTGAAAAAATATTTTTTTGTTATTTTCTGGTATACTGAAAATTGATTCGAAACAAAACATCCCTTAGAAGATTTTTAACTAGAGCAAATTGCAAATGATATATAAGATCTGCAACTGTCAGTGAAATTAAATGGCATAGAAAATATATAATTCAGCAAAGAAGTATTTCAATGTTTTCATTGTAAGACAGGGAATTTACTGCACACTTTTCTTAGAAGCAAGAATGCTTTTGCATGTTCATCCTTCTTGGGCCTAGCGTACACGGCGATTTCAATATTTCATGTATCAAGTATGCGCACAAATTAAAATTCCAAACGACTCCTCGTGTCACTAATTAATCTTCTGATTTGCATCTGAAGAACACTCTGCTATTTATCCCGGTGTGTTGGTGTAATTTGTCCGATATTTATTAAATTCACGTGTTCTAAACAGTCATGCAATATAACCCCTGATGACAGCATTTACTCCCAATCGTTATCCATAGAAATGAATTACAATGACAATTTAAAGAATTATCTCCTTTACATATGATATATCAAAATATCGAGCTCGTACGAACATATCCTATTCCAAACCTCTTCCTGAATGTTTAACTATTCGAATTCTGCATCCATTCACTTGCGATGGAAACACACTCTCGTAGGTCAAGTGAAACTTAGACGTGAGGATATTCAAGCAATTTTGTCATTGCACCGTTGTAAGTGTTCCTGTCTTAGATAAAAAATATAAGGTTGGATAGTACATCGTGGATCAAGATTTCCAGCTTTTGTCTTTCGAGGTTTAATCAAGTGTTGCTCTATCGTTGATCTCGAAGAAAGAAAATGGTTCAAATATTTTCAACTCTAGTAAGTTAGATAAGTAGCCAGTTCAAACGAGAATTAGTTTTTCTTAATTTTCTTGACGGCTACAAAACTATAATAAACAGGGCATTAGCACTTCCCACCTTAAGAATTATCTTTGATTTATGTGGCAAAGAGGTAACTTAGAAATAGGAGTTGAAAATATGTCGCTAGTTAATGAAAGAATATTCACCTTTTAGTACTTTATAACTCAACCTTTGATTATTCTGTGGGATTTTAAATCGATTAAATTTAATAGTTTAGAGTTATTCTTACCATGTTACCAAGTCAAATTTATTTATATTTCACTCCTTTCAAGTTGAATATTTCCTTTTTTGCATATCTTAAAATTTAAGAATTTTTTATTGGATGGTAATGAAAAGGCACAAAGCGAACGAGACTTAAGTTTTATTTGGCTTTAAATTTTTACCGCATTTGTCTGGTCAAAAGTGAAAGTAGGTATGTTATAAGGAATTTTAACGAGAGACTTCCTCGAACATAAGACAGCCTCTGACTAGGCCGGTAACTCTGGTTGCTAAATACTAGATTATCCACGAAACGAAAGAATTGAAATAGTGATTGTTGATTACACAGATTTTGAAAATTCAATATGTTTTGCTCATCATCTCATAGCTTCCTGATATTTACAAATAGAATCGAATAACTTTATGTATTTTAAAAGAAAATCAATATTTTCTCTAACTGTATGTTTATAACAACTTATTGTACTTGTTCGATTATTTGTGAATTGCAAAATGGGGACATCGATATCTTGTTCAGAGGGCATACGAGTGAACCTGAACAATGTAAATTCCTATCTTATGTAACAAATCACATTTCTCGATCTGTGTCCATTATTGAATGGCATAAAAACCTGCCTGTTGACTCAATTTTTCTTGAAATTAAATTAGGTTAATCAATAACCTCCTCAAGGACGATCTTATGTAAAGAAGAGCTGTCGATATCGTGGTTAGTAATGCTGCATTGTCAGTAGATTAGATTGTGACAAATGAATTTTTTTGTTAAAAGGACAGAAGTCTTAGTAAGTAAACGCTTAATGGATAAAGATGTCACAGGCTTTCGAAAATAGAAAATGAGTGTAGAGCTGACAGGTCAATTAACCAGGTGGTCGTGAGACATTGAAATGATAAAGAAGATGACCTGGAGATAAGTTTACGGATAAAGCAGACAAAATTCAGAAGCAAAGACGTACCTCTATCGGCAGTTGGAAGGAAAACTCTTTAGTGGCTGACCGACTGTTAGTTATCAACCTCAAGTAGATGTGTTCATAAAAGCAGTCATTTTCAGATGTCAAGCAGAATCCCAGCAAACGGTTAATGTAAAGAGATCTCCCGTCAAGTCATTGTATGCACTCATAAACTCTTTGACTTTATCTCTCTGTCTTAGACTCCAAACTCGTTACAAGACAGAGAAATGAGAAAATCAGTTATGGTATTCATATACAAATTTTCGACATTTTTTGTTATCTAGTCTATTGCAGTGTGCAACCCACAAAGAAGAATCGCAAGAGCAATATACAACAATTAGTAAAACAAATTAGGACGATCAACGAAATAAGGCATTTTTCTTAACTGAGTTACATGTTTGGAATTAGGATTACAAACTAATTAATGAAATTAATTTATGCTAACCCAAAAGGTTAGCATAAATATTGAAAAAATAATAGAAAATGGAAAAAAGAAATACAATAATATCATTGAGTGAAGGCTGTACATTTAAAAAAAGGAGAGAAAAAAAAGGGAAGGAGATAATTAATAATATTGAAAAAAAGAAAAGTATTGGGTGTTTAGATGTAACATATATCGATAAAGTCTTGTAGTCTATCTTTTTATTATTCCGAAAATTTAATGTAAACATTTGAAAGTATAACGAAAATTTTTTTAAAGCATTAAAAAAGAAAAACAAAACAAAGCAAAAAAACAACAACAAAACAACAACAACAAAAAACAAAACAAACAAAAACAAAATTGTAGAGCATGTGGGGCTGGGGGTGAAACCAATTTTAGTTTATACACTTAGAATGGTACCCATATACTTGGAAAGAAGATTAGAAATTTTGGAAATCAGAGGGAAAATGGAGATAATAAAGATCATGACATTGCTGATATCGGCTATAATAATAATAATAATAATAATAATGATAATAATAATAATAATAATAATTTTATCCCAGATATGACGTTGACAGACTATATGAGTCTAGAAGAGAGGGGGAACTGGATTTGCCAGCAGTGAAGACAGCATTGACGCATCGATACTACGACTTGATGACCACATACAAAAACGTGGAGGAAGAATGATGACAGTCACCAGAAACAATAATAACGACACGAAGACTGCAGAACGATAATAACTAGAAAAAAAAAAGTGGGAATAAAAACATCTCTATGAATGCTTTCACCGACTAACAAGCGACATTTCACACGAGAAAACGTGGACGTACATAAGAAAACGACACCCTAAGAGAGAAACTGAACCTCTCCTAATAGCCTCACAAAACAACGCCATAAGGACTAACCAAATAAAAGCGAGACTAGATAAGATGCAACAGAACATCAGATGAAAGTTATGTGGTGACAGAGACGAAACGATCAATTGTATAAGTTAATTCAGCAAATTAGCACAAAGGAGTATAAGACTAGGTACGTTTGGGTGGGCACGGTGATCCACTAGGAATTGTGCAAAAATATGAAATCTGACCATACGAATAATTGGTATATGCCTAACCTAGAATCTGTCCAGGAGAATGATACGCACAAATTCCACTAAGATCTTGAGATCCAAACTAATCCAAACTACAGCATGGTTGAGATTGGCCAGAATACTGAGAAGTGTCCTGGAGACTTGAGGAGGCTTGCTGTCGCTCAGACTCCTGTAAAAAAAACATCAGCTAACGCTGATGTAGTAATAATAATAACTTATAATAATAATAATAATAATAATAATAACAATAATAATAATTATTATCTTTATTATTATTATTATTATTATTATTATTACTATTATTATAAAGATAAAGAATATTTTAACAATATTATGATTATCAGTATTATAAAAATGAACGACTTATCAACAATTATCCTAATGAACATATCTTAGAATTGAGCCATATAATTTATGCCAGTGTAAAATTATTCTGTGAAAAAATCGGAATTACCCTGAAGAACACGAACAGAAAGTCCAAACTCGGATGGCAAATTTAATTGGAAACTCAAGTAAGAAAGTTTGTTTGTTTGTTTGTTTGTTACTTTGTTTGGGTTTTATGGCATATCAAACTTTTTAGGGTATTTAATGCCAAATCCATTTAATACATAAAAGCAGTTCTATTTTAAACAATTCAATTTAGCATAAGTGGACTGTTTAATTGTCTAAAACATTTCTATATCAAGCTAAGTTTTTATTTACACACAGTTAAAAGTCAAACCAGTTCTATTTCAAATAATTCATTTTAGTGTATGTACAGTTTCAATGTCTAAAACAGTTCCATTTCAAACAAATCAGTTTCGAATTCAAAAACAGTTCTATTTCAAGCAATTAAGCTGAGATATCTACGCAGTTTAGTCCTATTTGACTCATAGGATACTATCGGGAACGATGGCATAGAAGGGGTTCTCTGCATTCCCGACAGTTCCAGAATTGTCAATTGTCCAGGACACTTGTTTGGTGGAGGTCTTACCCCTCTGTAGAGATGCAGTCGGTGTATTTTCCAGCCCCAGTCAAGTGGGTAAAAGTAAGAAAGCTACGACAGCAAGGAAAAATGCAAAAACAGGTGAAAGACATGAGAATATGTTCGAAAGAGCAGAGAAAAATAGTACTAGTGGAATAAAAGAGGGAAATAAATCAAAAGGTTTAAACCACAGAAGAAAGACTAGAAAGATACGGAGACAGAGCCAAACAGAACAGACAAAACAGGCCATTCGAACATAATGCAACAAAATTCTCCAGGCAAGTAGAAGGAAAATGGTGAAAATATATCAACAACCAATACAAGAAAAGATTAGAAGGCTCTGAAAAAGGAAAGGTAAAAATACTTGGGAAGATGGGAAGCTGACACCATCAAACAAGTGGGGATGAAAGAAAAAATTCTAAATGAGTCCCAGGAGAACGATGAAGCTTCCTTTGCTGTGCCCCTCGTAAGATACTTGGGACCATTTTTGAAGTGAACCAGGGAACACAAAAAATTGACCTGAGAAGAGAAAAACTAATGACCAAACATAAGGCCTTACATCGCTGTGATGACGTTGACAAAGCATACGTGTCAAGAAAAGAATGAAGAGGACTTAGTGGCAAATGAAGACAGCGTTGATGAATTGATACTGCGACTCGAAGAACCCATAGTAAAGTGCGGGGAAAGACTGATTATAGCCACCAGAAACAATATTGACAACGCGAGGATCAAAGCTAAATTAACCAGAAAACAAAAATGGAAAAAAAACAAACAAACAAAAAAACAAAAAAAAACAGCCATGGATATTTTAAGCGACTAAAAAGCAACAGCTCACACGAGAAAACGTGGACGTGAGAAAAAAAGAGAAGACTCAATAGAGAAACTACAAATATCAGCTCAAAACCACGCCATAAAAAACAATCTTATCAAAGCAAGAATAGAGAAGATGCAAAAAAAAAAAAAACAAACCGCATATGAAGGTTATTTAGTGATAGAAACGAAACAATCAATCACATAATAAGCGAATGCAGCAAATTAGCACAGAAGTAGTATAAGAATAGACACGACTGGGTGAGGGAATGTGTCCAACCGGGAATTGTGCAAGAAAGTGAAATTTAATCATACGAACAAATGATATATGCACAACCCAGAATCTGTCCTGGAGACCGAGACTAACTCTTCTGCGATTTTAAGATACAACCAGATCACTTATCTCGGCCAGACGACCGGACCTAATTATAGTCAAAAAAAGAAAAAAAATACATACAAATGAAGACCACCGAGTAAAATTGAAAGTAAGTGAAATGAAAGATAAGTACCTGGACCTTGAAAGTGTATTTAAAATATGTGGATCATGAAAGCAAAGGTTAAAACAATTGTAATTGGTGCTGTTTGTACAGTCAACAATGGACTGATATAAGGACTGGAGGACCCGAACAAAAAACAAGGCGATTGGAGTCTATCTAAACTACTGCATAGTTAAGATCGGCCAGAGTACTGTGAAGAGTCCTATAAACTGGAGGAGACTTGCTGTCACTCAAACTCCAGAGAGAAACTATCAGCTAACGCTTGTGTGAAAAACTGAAAAAGGAGTAAATGATAGAACTAATAATTCAAAATCCGTGGATGAAATCATCACTTGAAAGTAAAAATACAATTAATCTTAAGATAAAAAAAATGACTTAGAAATGTGTTCTTTGTGTAATTTATCTACATGAATTAAGGTCTATAATTTAGTGGATTATTCAACTGATTATATAAATCCTGTCTTTATACGACCACTTCTTACACTATCAAAATAAGTGAGTTAAAACAGGAACTTAAGTTGTTACGACATCATCTAGAACCAATGCTCCTCCAATTATGATTTGATTACCGGTGTCGATACGCAAAACATAGGATATTAGAAGGTGACTTGTTTTCCCATCTTTAATAGCATTTATAGTAAATATTAGATGATGATTGTCTTCGAAACACTTCGGCGTAAACCGATTAGTGACTTAAATCCTGTGCAGCGCCTAAGCGACGTGTCTTTGTAAAGCTTATCTCTTAGATTTGAAATATTTTCTCTTAAGTTCTTTAACTAATTCATATTATTGATTATAAAATATCTATAAGAAAATATTTCTGGAAGGTTATATAAAAAAATCATATCTATTTATACATAAATGTTATTTTTTTAACAAACGTTCATTTTTCAATAGAATTATAACTTACAATAAAAATTATCATAATTAAGAAAGTTGTAAAAATATTTTACTGGTCATGTAAAAAGAACAAGCAGGTAAAGATATTCTTCTAGAAATGATGCAATGAAAAAACTAATACTGCACTGTGACCTGATGTATTTCGTATTCTTGATATGATTTAATCTTGTGTAAAATCTATCGGACAAAGCAAGGAAGAAAATTCAAAAAGTTAAAAATACTGTGGGAATTAAACTAAGAAAACGAGATAATCATGAAACAGAAAGCGAACTACTGATATTGGTATGAGAAAATAGACGGGCATACTATTCTCTTTAACCTTGGTTAGGCAACCAGAACTGTAGGGAAAAATCATGACTTACCGGACTAGCGAGTGGCTGCGTTACGTACGTCAGTCGCTTAACAAGAAAAAAAAGTTAAAATGGTGACACACAGTCGCTTTTGTATTTGCTTATCTCGCGTGAAGTAACGCAGACTCTCGGCTCTCCCATGCAAATGAGATAGTCAGGTGTTATAAAAAGAGCCCTCAAGGGAACGGGCATAAGTCGAAAGAAGGCGTGTTGCGTGCAAGAGGATTGTCAGTGACGTTATTGAAGTCGACTTTCAAACTGCAAGACCAGATGGAAAATTCTGAATTAGAACTTGTTAATCTCCGCATAAAAATTAACCTTGGGTCACATGCTGCCTGTGCCCAGATGTTTAAAAATACTGAGATGTTATAATTGTCAGGATCCATTAACATTCTATTTTGATTAATACAGCAGGGATCATTATTGTGGAAATATTATACGGCTCTACAGATTTAATGTGACCGATAAATGTATATACAATCGCAAAATAACAAAACTCTTTGTGTATGAACAAACTGAGGTTCTACATGAATTTGAAATGAGCATTTTTTGAACAAAAGAAACAGAAAAGTGTTTTTTAAACGCTATGAACCAAAAAAAAATCTCATCCGAGACAAAGTTAAATATATATATATATATCTCATATTCAAACACAAAACGTTGCAATTTCCATGAGGTATTCATTGCGAATTGATAATAACTTATGAGACAGAGTTATTAATCATCGTCCAATGATCTTGTATCGTTGTAAGAAAGAGATCTTCAGTGAAATAGAGTTAAATATTTATTAACAACAAATAGTATAAGTTTCACGCTGTTGGTGTTACGTCCAAAGTTGGTCTTACTCCTAACAGAGATCTTCAGTACTCCTTGTTCTAAAGAAACATGACGTCTTTTGTTCCTTCGAGATACCGGCAGTCACGTGGTACGAGCCACTATAAAACAGATCTGAAGATAATTATGCCAGTATTTCTTGCGGACGATTCTCTCATTGACGAGTTTCATTTTATGAGTTTTATTCTTAGTCATCTTGTCCCAGGCAGAATTAAAAAAAAAAACAAGGAGATGTTTATGAGAATGTGTTGTTAACAATATTTAGTGACTGTTAGAATGGTGGTGAGTTTAGTCTTGAAGTAAAAGTTGTCTATCATCTATTAATGAGGAAAATGGAAACTGGGAGGAGAATTGAAGTTTTGGTGAGAACATTCTGATGATCATGAGAAAAGCATAAACCTGATACTTCCCCCCCCGTAATGAGGTAAATTACAATGGACACTTACCTTACAACTATTGTATGGACACCAGAATAAATAAAAACAGCTTTCCATATAAAATCTGTTCCATTACGCAATCATACCAATCGTTGTGATGCAGGAATATCAAACAATGTAGCGGACATAATATGCAAGAGAAAATTTGAAGAGATGATGACTAGAAGAGAAACATAAATGCCAGACACATGATCACAGAAAAATCTGACTCAGTTCATTGTCGATGTTATATCATTCCTCTGGACTGGTCCCAAAAACTGAAAGACATGAAGTGAAATATTTAGCTTGATCAGGGAAAGATTGATTCTTTCACGAAACGTTTCCGAGCGCCTAATTGGCCGTAGTTCGGCTAGCTCTGAAATGTTAGTCGCTATTTCTTGGTCTGCAGGTAATAAAGTGATGGATCCTTTTTAGAAATCATTAATATTTTTATAGATGAACGTCCTTGGTTTTACTATTGGAGTACTTGGGATAGGTATTTTATTGTTATTCTCACACATTTTTCAAGTAAGGATGGTGAGATGAGGTCACTAAATTATACAACCCGGGGGGGAAATTTCGGGATGAAAATATGGACGTAAAAATCCTTAATGAAGTCATGCTATGTCTTCAACCGTTTTCTATGAATTCCTCTCACGGTTTGGTGCAAAACGGCATTAGATTTTTTCTATGCTTAGGTTAACATAAGTGTCCTGAATGAAAAACAGACTTTCTTGATACAATTCCATAGTTTCCTACGTTTAAATAATGACATAGAATTCCATATTCCCTAATTATTGGAAGCTTAAAATTTTGTCTGATAATATCCAAACCGAAGCAAATCTATGGGCAGCTCTGTAGAAATAGTTGTAATACGTCACAAGATGAAGTAGTCAGTCTTGAATCAGATATAAATAGTATCATTTCAAAATATGAATTTCTTTCAAAGCAGATACTTAATGATCAAACAAAAATAATGTTTCTACGTCTTATTTTTCTGTTGAGGTTTTGTTTGGCATTATCCTTGGGGGAATAGTAAAATATATCATTTTACAGAAGAATGATTATTTGACAAATTTACTTACAAAAATGTACACACATCCATCACCTGTCAAATATCACACTCATGAGATATATTTTTTGTGCCAATGGTAGTCGTCGTGAATATTTCCTAGACACATGTCTACGTGAAAATATTACATAATTGTATATTTCATAGGATATCTTCATTGTATATTTCATAGGATATCTTCATTCATCGGAAAGGTAGCGTAAAGCAGCATCTAATACTACTGCAGTGATTATGATTCATACAAGGAGCTCATAGTATCGGATTAAGCAATATTTGTTTTTTTTATTTTTGTTTTGCGAATTAGTTAAGAAAGTCACATCAAATTATTGAAACAAATGATTAAGCTTTTTCTTCAGTATCCCAAGTGTTTATCTTATATATATATATATATATATATATATATATATATATATATATATATATATATATATATATTGATTAACTCTTATATAACATTCGATTTAATAATGTTTGAGGTCTGAATTTGTACTGGATTATATTCGATACGGAAGTCATGAAAAGAGTTATATAATACTCTTTAATAATATCATAAATTATGGAGGCCCATTTACTGTTCATACTTATCTTGACGTGTTCGACACGTACAATCAGCGCTAATTCAAAATTACATTCTTCCTAGAAAAGAGCAATATGTGTATGGCAAGTTCTATTCCTAATTGCACAAAATAAGAGAAGTTTGTTTGATGACAGGAAAAATATATATCATTTTGATATGTTCTTTCTCTAAATGCAGTTAAACTGATTGATGAATGCAAAATATTTGTTTGGAAAGAAATAGATTGCTGGTTCTTTTTTTTGCTTGAAAGCGGTAAAAGAGAAAACGATCTTTATTTACTCCCTTCTTTAACCAGAACACACAGTATATTATTCATCCATAATTAAGAATTACGTAAACGTAACTATATATCCATATGGGAGTAGGAAAGTGTGTTGTGATCGTTCTTCTAAAAAACAACGGGAGTAATTACACATAGATCAGCTTTTCTTTTGTCATCTTGATCAGTGTATTTCGATCAATGCTAACTCAAACATTATTCTTGTTCATTTCACTAAGATGACACACTGTATTTCGATCAATGCTTACTCAAACAGACTGTTTGTTCATTTCAATAGTTAAGATGGCACACTGTATTCAATACAGTAGTTTAACTTTCTCCATCTTGATTCATCAATTTTTTATATTTATTTTAGATGATTTATCATCTGCTTGGAAATAACAAGATTCTTTACGTGCATCTTGGTACATCCGTCAAATATCAGAGCATAATATCTATGTGATGCCTATGTATTTACAAAACCCTTAGCCGAATTGAGGGTTCTATAAAAAATCAATTTTATTCTGATTAAATCTGATCAGAATTCTGAAGGCCTATTCTACAAAATCGGTTTTTGTACTTTGTCTGAAATGTCCAAACAACACTAATAGTTACTCATAGATGGAAAGAGGAGAGATGGTTTCAATGTATTTGCTCCAAGTACTCTGACGAGAAAATAATAATTTCTCTTGAAAGTACCACAATTATTATTTAAAAAAAACATTTCAGATATAGTTTTTTTTTAGCTAAAATACGTAGAAGAGTTCTGTCGAGATGAGGAGACCTGCTGTCTTTCTGATATTAGTGACTTCAACCAGTTAAAACCAGTAGGAAAAACCTAAGAGGAGTAAAATAATATCAATAAATGCATGAAAGAAGATTCAGCACAAATAAGTTTTGCGTTAGGATCTCATGTTTATTATTATGAATTAACCTATTTATGAGTCATTTTCCTGCCGTACTTAATACAAAACAGATAAGTATATTAAAAAAAGTAAACATTATGATTTCAATAGGAAAATATTTGGAAAACCCCCAACTGAGCATATATGCAGTAATTCATAAAATGCTGCCAAAGCAAAAAGAAAAAAAAAAGAAACAATATACGTAGGGAAAATAAAACTGTTGATATCGAATGACGATATTTAGTATTTTATAACCACATTTAAAACCTGGTTGTTTGGATTTAATTTTATGTAAACTTTAAAAGTTGACAAAACAGTTGCTGAGTATGAGCTAATTTAAGTAGGTTTGCAAATTTATTTATTTATACCCGTTCAATGTTACAACTTTCATAACTAAAGTAACTTTATATGGAAAAATCACTGCTGAATCATATCAACAGACATCTATAATAACTTAAATGTGCTTACGATGAAGCTTATTTAAAATGATTTTCTTGCAAATAGTTCAAGGTTATCAAAAACCTGGCTTTAAGTGCACCATTTTCTTTCGCAGAAAGTGTTAGTGTCAATTCTAATATATGGAAGTGCCGCATAGATGTTGACTAATTGTATTGAGAAAAAACTAGACGGCATCTGAACAAGAATATTTTGAGCTATATTGAACAAACACCGGAAGTAAACCCCCAAAAACAGCACCTATACGGACACTTAATTCCCATCTCTAAAACCATCAAATTAAGACGAACTAGATATGCTGGACAAATTCCGGAAAAGTTAGAAGGAACTCATAAGTGGCGTTCTCGTTTGGATCCATTCACACTGACAAGCAGGTGTTGGCCGACCAACAAGAACTTATCAACAACTTCTCTGCGCAGACACAGCCTAAAGCGATGGAAGATAGAGTCATATGGAAAGAGAAAGAGAGAGAGAGAGAGAGAGAGAGAGAGAGAGAGAGAGAGAGTCAGGGAAATCCGAGCTAGTGGTTCCCCATAATGATGATGATAATGCTATATATATATATATGTGTGTGTGTGTGTGTATGTGTGTGTTTGTGTGTGTGTGTGTGTGTGCATGTACATATATATATGTGTATGAATATATATTATATATGTATGTATATATGTATATGAATATATATACATGTATATACATACATGTATATTCATATGTAGTTATATACATATATATGTGTGTGTGTGTGTGAGTGTATTTATCGACTCAAGGACAATCTCTCTCCCTTTCTCTGTATACACATACATATATATATATATATATATATATATATATATATATATATATATATATAGACACACACACACACACACACACACACATTCACGTACCTAGGAAGCAGCGTCGAATCAACCGAAAAGGACATCGAAACGAGGTTAACGAAAGCATGGACAGCTATCAATAGGCTATCGATTATATGGAAATCAGACCTAACCGATAAAATGAAACGCAGTTTCTTCCAGGTAGCGGTCACATCGATACTGCTATATGGATGCACTACATGGACGCTAACAAAACGACTGGAGAAGAAGCTAGATGGCAATTACACAAGAATGCTGCGTGCAATCCTGAACAAGTCCTGGCAGCAACACCCCACAAGACACCAACTGTACGGCCACCTGCTCCCTATCACGAAAACTATTCAAGTTAGACGAACCAGACATGCAGGACACTGCTGGAGAAGCAGAGATGAACTCATAAGAGATGTACTCTTATGGATCCCCACACATGGCCGCGCAAAAGCAGGGCGACCAGCTCGAACGTACATTCAGCAGCTATGTGAGGATACAGGATGTTCTCCTGAAGACCTACCTAGGGCGATGAACGATAGGGAGGAGTGGCGAGAGAGGGTCAGGGATATCCGTGCTACCAGCACGAGATGATGATGATGATGATATAGTGACACACATAAGTATTGGATAGATGTTATTTTCTGTTATAACACTGGTTTATGTTTGCTATTTTTCCTGATATTTGGTAAGTAATATCTTGTAAAGTTGTTTTTGTTGTACGTGGAAGGAAAATAAAAAAAAAATCATGGTTGAATACATTTTTTTTTATCAAAGTTCAAAATTACCCTATGCAAAAGTATTGGATACATCAATTTAATATTTCGTTTCGTAGCCTCTGTTTTGTTTTACTGCTTCCAGTCGCTTTATATAGTTGGCCACAGATTTTCCACACTGATCCAGCGTGTTGTATAGCCACATACAACTACACAATACATATACATATATATAAATATATGCGGAAACATAGTCAACAATAATGAACGAAGGAACACACTTCTTTAGAAAAATATACCTCTCACACTTTATTCGTAAGGGTTGATGCTGGTTGTGTGTGAGAGGTGAGTTGGAAACGGAGACAGACTGCCACATATTGACCCCAAGTTCTTCTGACCCGAGCAGCACTTCTTTCGCATTCTAGCTGGGCTGCTCAACCGTGGGTCCTGAGAGCCCAAGCCCTTTGTCTGGAACTGGTTCTCACGCCGGCATCTTATCTCCAGCTGGAACTGCAACTCGAACTCCAACTGACCCAAGCCATCTGTGGCACCTGGTTATATAATTGTTTGACACCCACCAGCTTCCTGCGGGCGTACGCATCTGCACCGAATTCAACCACGTCCACAGGTCAAGGTGATATTCCGACATCCTCGACTGGATGCACCTGTTTCTTCCGCATATTTACACGGTTGCATCTCTTTATGGACGGCTCGGTCGAGGGCCAATATGCAACAATCGTCCCATACTTATTTTTCAAAATTCCACATGTGGAATTTTTTCTTCGCGTCCGTTTCCATCCCCCTCACACACACATTTTACAAATAATGCTCCAGGACAACAACAGGAAAAATTACAAAAAGAAATTACTTGAACCACAGCAAAAAATAAAAAAAGAAATTAGTAGGCGACCTTCTCCCTATGCAACACTTGACCATGCTAATTATTATCTAAATTTACTTCCTACTATTCTTTGCTCGGTAGGCTATCTTGACATGCGTGCATCAAAGTACAATACGGATGTATCTTTCATCCTCCCAAACACAATAAGGCTCTCTGCAATTCCTTGAAGAATCTCAAAACAATAAAAGGACCATACTCTGGTCCCAGATCCTGGTCACAAGCCTAGTGACCCTGTTCATTCCAGCAACACCTTTCGCCGGGATTCCTAATGACCTCGCTCCAGTGCTTCGCTCAACAGGTTCCTACCTGGAGTAACTGGAGAATTCCAAAAACTAAAAAACACTATCTTCAAGGCCCAAAACATTCCACATAAATCCACAAAAATCATGGCCCAAAACAATGTATCACAATTCTAAAAAATAACAATACATCCAAATGTATCACAATGTGACACTCATGCAGCAAACCACCTAAAATAGGCCACGCAAAATATTTATTAGCAATGTGTTACTCATTTTTTTTTTCATTCTGAAGTTTCTGTTACCGTGCAAGGGTCGGCAAACCCTTGAGAAACATGCTTTACCTGATCACACCCTCACGGGGTTGCTTTTCAATTTAATCAGGAACCCTCGTGGCTGCCAAGATACCGGCACCTCACCTTTTCCAGATTCGTTTCACTTCCCCAAATCACGCACGAATCCAAAACATCATCGGGACTGAAAGATTCAGATGTAATCCACAAAATATTGGAGCAGGCCACGCCTTTCTTGCCTGTTTTTTCCATCAACTTGGAACTCCAATCTGAAAATACTCGTCACCACAGGCCTTAAATCCCCTGTTAATATTAAATTAATCCCCCGTTAATGGTTTTCGTCAAATTTAATAATATGAAACAGAAACAAACAATTCTAATGTCGCCTTTAAACACAAACAAACTATTTTTTTCCTGACTAATTTTTCAACCATTCTGAACAAGTCAAAGCAATATTACAATATGTCCACAATTAAAGTTCACAAAGTTGAAATAAATGTTCAGTTTTTCTTTTGTTACAATCTATGCACTGTCATTTATGCACTTGTTTCTTCTGCTTATTTACACAGGTGCATCCTTTAATTGACGGCTCGGTCGATGGCCAATATGCTACACAGCGTTAATTTACTCCATTCTTTCTTTACCCCGTTCTTTCTTGCATAATTCCTCTAATTGCTTTATATTTTGTAGATTACCGTATTCCACAAATTCTCAGTTGGATTCAAGTCAGGAGACTGAGTTAGCCAATTGAGAGTACCAATAACATTATTTTCAAACCATTCCTTCGTAAGTTGTACGGTATGTTTGGAATAATTGTCGTGCTGAAACACGAAATTCCGACCAAGTCCTAAAGAAGTTGCAGTTTTTTTAAGTTTCTTCTCTAGAATCTCCCTGTACTTGCAATCGTTCATTCTACCATGGATAACTTGTAACTCACCAGTGCCCTTGGATGAAAAGTATCCCCATATCATAATGGAACCACCCTCAAACTTAACTTTGGGGATGGTAGTGTGCTTCTTGAAGGCAGTGCCATTTTTTCGCCAAACACTTATCACTGTGTTCCTTCCGAATAGTTCAATTATCGTTTAATTCGACCAGATTGCCTTTTCTCAAAAGAGCATACCTTTCTTTTAATAAGTTTCAACAAACTTTAATCGGTCTTTGACACGTTTGGTTTTCAGTAAAGGTACTTTTCTTGGTGATATTGAATGAAAGCCTGTACGATATAGAGCTCTGTTTATGGTATCCTTACTAACATTAATTTCAGTACCCTCAAGATCAGTTTTAATCTCAGAACGAGTAATGAAAGGGTTTATTTGCACATTTCTGCAGATCCACCTTGAAGTACGCGCATTTATTTTTCTCGGTCTTCCATTTCATGGAAGGTTTGCAGTACTGTCGCCATACTTATATTTTCTGATGATATTTCCTACTGTACTTAGTGCTAGATTCATTTCTTTGCTAATTCTTCGGGAACCTTGTCCTTCTTTGTCATGTGCAGTAATTCTATCTTGCATATCTCTGGATAATACTTTAGTTTTGGCCATTTTTAATCCTTGAATTGCAAAATCCACATCAAAGAGTGAGATGATTAGTAGCACAATCTTGTAAAAAATTGTGTGCTTCTCTTATTGGTCAGAGATAACATTCCAATATTATCGAAAATCTGAATATTCAAAGTCTTTTAAAATATACATTTTCGATTGGAAGTTTGAAAAAGTGTCATGTATCCAATAATTTTACATAGGGTAATTTTGAACTTTGATAAAAAAAAAGGATTCAACCATAAGTTTTTAATTTTCCTTCCACATACAACTAAAACAACTTTACGAGATATTACTTACCAAATATCAGGCAAAATGGCGAAAATAAACTAGAGTTATAACAGAAAATAACACGTATCCAATACTTATGCGTGTCTCACTCTCTCTCTATATATATATATATATATATAGATGGTGACTTTAATGAAAAATCTTCTTCTTTACATTCCTTCTCTGCTTGGATAACATTTTTTTTCCATATGGATAATGCAGTTGGAATCTTTCAATCTTCCTTTGCAATATATCTTCGATGCGATCATCTTAAATATCTATGAATTCTACGGTAAATATCTTGCTAAATATATCTAAGTGAATTTAGATTGACAAAACAAGTGTTTTATCTTGGCAGCTCATTGATTTTCCTTTCAGTTTGATAGACATACATGAGAACACATTAGAACATTTTATTTGTGCATTATTTATCTCAGATTTGGATTTGTTTTCTTTGTTTAACTGATGAGCAGTATCTGTATATCATTTAATAAAAATCCATCATTGGGGAAGAAACTTAGGATTATTACTTAACGTATAGATTTGGGATAATGAGGTTCACACTTTTCTCAAGGTACTTTTCCCGAAAATGAACGTTATAGCGTGACAGGTGTTTGAACACGCTTATTGCAATGTCGCCTTCTAGTACGATAGCCACTCAACCATGGGAATTACGCTACATAACGAATTTCCAAACATTTCTATGTATAAAAACATATAAAAAGATAATACGCGATTGTTTTATTTTACTATCGCAGCTGTTTCTTTTGCTTTCCATTAAAAAGTAGCAAATTTTACAATAAACGTTTATTTTAAATAACATTACTTATACGCAAACAATGTAATACTTAAAAAAAACATCTCAACTTTGTATAATTCAGGATACGAAAAATAGGAAAATTCCTTATTTTTCCTTTTTTTACATGCAAATGCAATGTCAGATACACACACACACACACACACACACACACACACACACACATATATATATATATATATATATATATATTGTAAATATAATGGGTAGCTCGGGTTTAAAACTGGAATATTGAACAAGTCCTGGAGGCAACACCCTACAAAACAACAACTATACGGCCACCAACCTCCCATCACGAAAACTATCCAAGTTAGACGAACCAGACACGCAGGACACTACTGGAGAAGCAGGAACGAGCTCATACGTGATTTAACCCTATGGACCCCCACATATGGTCTAGCTAAAACAGGACAACCATCTCGAACATATACATAGCAGCTCTGTGAGGATACGGGATGTAGCCCTGAAAACCTGCCAGAGGCGATGAACGATAGGGAGGAGTGGCGAGAGAGGGTCAGGTATATACGTGCTGGCGGCACGACATGATGATGATGAATACTGGAAGATCTTTTCCATTAACTTTGTTCTAATTCCACAGGAAGAAACACTCTTTTCCACTAGCTTTAGTTAAATAGAAAGTTATATTAGGATATTTAACTTTCGATTTAAGAGAAGGATATTGAATTAAGACCGGCTTATATATATATATATATATATATGTGTCAAGTACCGTTTATCATCGAAGAAATTGGCTGATTGAGAAAACTATAGATTTTGAATAAGGCTGTTAACAATTCTTGCCTAAGAAACGCTGAATTTTACCGTATATTGGGCTTTCTAATGATAGAAAAAGCAAACCATTAGAAGGAGAACTGTGTACCACGTGCCCGCGTAGTTTGTCCTAGTGGAGTACCAACGCAAACATTTGACTTTTGAGGAAGCGTGACGTTTTATTTAAAATTGTCCGATCAAATGCCCGGTCAATTCTTATCCCATGTTTTACAATACATTTAATTCAAAAATGTCGTAATAAAGAGTAAACTACACCATGGACAACTGCTGTCCTCACATGTAACCCAGCTGTGGTCAGTGGCCATTGACAAGTAGCGTTTTTTTTTTTAATATTATTCTAGAAGACTAAATTATTTCAACCTGATTATCAGGTCAGTGAAATAAACTTATACTGCTCGTATATATTACAGACCAATATATGCTTTATCTTCTTTTAAGTTTATATCTCGAATTATGCACAATATATATATATATATATATATATAGAAAGAGAGAGAGAGAGTGGGGGGAAGGGAACATATATTCCATTTAATATAAGACATTTTAATGATTTATACAAGAAATATTTTTGGACCAACAACATAGACGGTATTATACAAAGAATGGAAACTCAATTGATGATATTATTTCAACTGCTAAAATTTAGGATGTTGTTTTCTTGTAGCTGACATAGCTTGAACGACAGGAGTGCTTCAATGCTACCCGGTTATTTTACGTTTATATTCTATAAACCACACACACACACACATACACACACACACACACACACACACATATATATATATATAAAATTAAATAACTTATTGAATAATAGCACAAACGGTAAGGAAAAAAAACGCAAGAATTCGAAGATAAAAATAAACAACGAATCACTGGCTTGGGGGAAATATATATATATATATATTGGAAAAAAAAGAAAAGGCTAACCTTGTCATACCATTTGAAAACAATCAACACATACGAAATTAATTGGTCAAAAGAAAAAGAAACACCGTAATTGCTGCTAAGCTACAAGTGCAAAAAAAGTCCTCAATACTAAGAAGAGCAAAATAGTGACAAAACTTACTTCGTGAGTCAGGAACTAACCTACTACAGTTTCGCCTAAGCGGCTCATCAGGGTACATAATCCCGACTCGGGATTATGTAGGTTAGTTCCTGACTAATGAAATAATCTTTGTCACTATATATATATACATATATATATATCGGCAATTGGCCGGGAGAGTGGAGTTCACTCCCAGGTCGAGACATACCAAAGACTCAAAAAATGGTTCTTGATACCTCCTTGCTTAACACTCACCATAATATGGCACGTTCCAAGGGTAAAGTGGTGCAATCCAGAGAAAGGAGTAGTGCCCTCCCCTATACGTTGGTGTAGTAGCTAGTATAAAGGGATATTTTGGGTAGTTCTCGACTATGTTCGACAACTTTACTTACTTTTATATATATATATATAACATTTGTTTGAAAAGTTCGTAGCCTGACAAAGAAACACTCATGACATATGAACAAAAAAGTTAATTTTTCAATATTGTCCCTCGTGCGGCATGCTAAGTTTTCTTTGATCAATGGTTCATAATTAGTATCAACAACATGTATGACATGCCTGTATGGACTTATCAGGTTAGGAATCTCTCTGCTCCAACGTGCATATATATATATATATATACATATATATATGTGTGTGTGTTTGTGTGTGTGTGTGCGTGTGTGTGAGTGTGCGTGTTTGTGTGGGTATAATGTGAATAAAGGTATACTCAATAACATGATGGGTTTTAATATTCAAAGGAATAAAAACAAAAACAATTTTATGGTTAATTAATGTAAAACTTAATGAATCGCGTGAAATTCCTGTTGGTTCGAATTCATTTTGCATGTTCTCTTTAAGATCTTGAATAATTGACCTCGTTTTTCCTTTTATGAAAGAACGCTCATATCATACTTTAAAACCATACCAATTCTTTGCAGTCTCCTATTTCTCCCAGATTATTTTTGGTATGTGACAAACTGTTAGACCTACTTTAGATAAATTGATCTGACGTTTCTCTAATTCATATGTTGACACATTGGTTATTTTAGATTATTATATTGTTGAATCTATCCAGTATGCTTCTTAGGCAGCTCTCATTGTTTAGTCGGTGTTGGCTAAAAATGGTCTCTAATTGGGCAGTTATTATTTCTAAGGTAATTAGTAATGCCTAAAAAAGCTTGTTTACCTTGCTCTTATCCCTTGGGTATTCAGCGTGGTTCCTTATTTGGGGGTGTCTTATATAGCATACCATCTCATTTGCTTAAATACCGGCTCATTGTTCGGTGGGTAGAGTGTTCGCCAATAGTCGGGGACACCTGGGTTCAATCCCAGGTCGAGTCAAAACCAAAGACTTTAAAAATGGTACTTAATATATCCTTGCTAAACCCTCAGCAATATAAGGTACGCGTCAAGGGTAAAGTGGAGCATTCCTTGGAAAGGATTTGACCCCTCCCTTACACCTTCATGTAGAAGCTAATGAAAAGAGAGCCTTCTGGTCGCCATCGACAACGGTCGCTTACTCTACGTTTATAGGATGTTCGGTACTAGGAAAAACAAAAAAAAAAAAAAATCAAAAACAAAAAAGGAACATCCAAATTCAGGTGTAGGATCTATTTATGTACTAAAATGTGCATAAGTGACTGAACATAAAAGTTTACATTTGTACACACACAAATAACGATAATAGATGGTTGTATTTACGTGCACACCATAAACACAAACAAATTACTTCAGTGAGTCTTTCATGGACACAAAATTGGAATGAAAAAAGTCAAAACATCCAATCAAACAATCTTTACGATGTGAAGGCCAGCTGTCAATCAACTTACCTATTCAAATCATCTAAGGAGGATGTAAATGTCGGAAACACGTGTATCACACAATTATATGAATCGATAAAATATAAAATATAAAAAAAGGTAAATACCTAATTAGAAGACTTTTGCAGATATATTCATTTTAATATATATATATATATATATATATATATGGAATTGACGTGAAACAGACAATTGCAAAGTACCGCTAAACCGATATGCACACCACCCTATGAATATTTCGTTCTGATCACTGTTGGCCAGAAATTCCCTGACTTTCTCTCGGTATTTGTCAGTATCGTCCATCCCTCCTGTCAGGTCCAGGAGATTGAATCCATTGTCGGCAAAGATTTGGAGTCTTTCGGCTTAAATTGACTAAAAAAAGAACTTCACTTTTTAGTTTATTTATTATTCTCTTGTATTGCCCACTATGACTTGTTCGTCTTTTGAAATAGTTGTGACAATGGCCGTGCAGCTGTTGTTTTTCTGGGGGCTGCTTCCAGTATTTGTTGGAAATAATACATAGCATTCTTGTGTAGTTCCTTTGTAGGTTTTTTTTTCCATTTGTTTCGTTAGTGTTCCAGAAATCAATCCATAGAGTAGTACTGACACAGCCAAAGCTTCGAAGATATCCCGTTTTATTTTATCAGACAGGTTAGATTCTTCCAATAGCCGTACACACCTGTTGCTAACAGTTTTAATAGATGATATATTACTACCGAGTTCTGTAAACTGATCTATTATGTTTAAAGGCTTTCGATTTTAAGTGAAAATGGGTCCTTCATATTTAAAACACCTGTCCTTTTTCATTTGCGTTCATGTAGAGGAAGATACATCCTACTACAGTCTCCACTTTATGCCGTTGGAAATCGACTTTTGCAGGGTTTTTTTTTATGAGAAGTAGAAGGTCATCTGTCTAGTCTGTGTCTAACATTGTTGTTACGGTATATATAACCCAATAGATGGGAGAACCTTGCTGAATAAATTCATTAACCAGAAAAATAAGAATCGACCGATTTGGACTTTTGAAGAATAAAGTCTGTACACTATAATGTGAAAATTTACGGAAATGGATTTTAGTATCATACAAGAATAAAACTTTTGATGAGATTAGAACAAGTCAATTTTTTTTTCATGGGATAGAAGCGAGGAAAAATATATTGATTTTTTTGACTGAATGAAGAGGAAAATCCAGGCGAAGATTTTTATGTCTACGAAAAGCGTTTATAAATCTGTGTTTTAATCATTGATGTGTTCTTGCATATAGTAAGATTTCTACTTTTCAGGTGTGATATTCTTTCTATTAATCGATATTTGGAGAAGTCGTGGAAATTTCAGGATTTGATTATGATAAAAGAAACACAAATTATCACAGATGATATTTAAACGCTTCTCTTCTCAGTTAAATATATAAAATATAACCCAATATATTACAAAAGTAACAGAAACTAATGTACCCCATCCTTTACTTTAATGGATGAGCGATATAAAACCACGAGAAGTGACTTGAGTATTTGCTTCTACCAAGCCTATCTAAGAATTCACCCAGGAAACCAAGACTTGAAAATCTCACTTTGACTTTTTTGATAATGAACTGGATCGCTGCCATTGCGTTTGATGTATTAACTTCTCACGACCATTAGTGCAACAATTACTAATTCATAATATCAGGAAAAGGTTTTTGTCATAATAATTATCACTAGATTTCTGAGGCTTTTTTTTTTCTTATGAAAATTGATATTATCTTGTGCAAGCGCCTTTTAGTGGTTGATAATTGTTATTTTTAGTAAATATATGGATACTACGTTATTATCATCTAAAATAAAATATTAAAACTCTTTTTCCCTTTTCTGTTTCGTTTAAGAAGATCTCAACCACAAACAGCATTATATATTACTATTGAAAAATGAGAAAACAAAATAAGGTATAATTCCTTACTAAACATGGTTTTGTCATTTGAAAAGAACTAACATTAGCAAAGTCTAGACTCATTTGTTTGAGTGTTTGCATTGCAACACTGACCCTCAATTCTTCGTCTCTCTGAACTAGTTTAACCCATTATTCTACACGTGTTTACATTTTTTATCTTTTCTTTTATCACGAAGGCGAATATAAAAATATTCTAATTGCATACAAATGGCGTAATTAGAGTGCAAAAAGAAATAAATTGCCTCCATGATATTTTGGTGGATGCGTGTTTTTGTTTTTTGCTGTTAACAAGACATGTTATTTCCAACCAACAGAATGCTGTCTCTCGATTTGGGCATCATTTTTTTAAGAATTTATTATTTGTTTTTAAGTTTGTTTTTGTACATAAAGTTTACTTTCAATGAATTTCCGTGCCTGTATATTCTTCAGAAGAACATGACTTTCGTAATTATTTTATTAAACATGAGAGTACATTTTGTTTGTTTTCATATAATACCACACACACACACACACACACGCACGCCCGCGCGCGAACGCACATTAACACACACAAACACATACACACACACACACACACACACATACACACATATATATATATAATTTCAATGGGTGATAATCAGAATTTAGATGAGTTGTGTGCTTAGAATATACTTTAGGCAGTTGGTCAGAAAATGTTTTGAAAAAGAGTGAATTTTCTGCATATCTGTAAATATATAATTCCGTATGTAAATATCTTTGAATGAACGAAATAAAATCTTTTTCAAAAGATATTGGTTGTGCTCAATTTGGCCAGTACCGAAGGTCTTTTTGAAGGAGTTTATATGACTATTCTTTTGTTCCTTTCATTCCCGTTGGCATGGGGAGCGTTAACCATACATCTTGGCCAAGCGAGGGCTCTCCATTCTATAGACTTGACCAGCCCAGTTTAGCTGTGAGTTCAGTAAGATGGCCTCTATGATGATGATGAAGATTTCTGCCGGATCAAGGACATCAACCTTGGTGACGTAGTTACTCCAGTGAATATAAAGGATGGAGCCGTGACAGCGTTGATTGAAGCGCTTAAGGAGTTGTTCAACACTGATCTTAGTGCCCTTATTCAAATGCTTGATGTTCCATACTCTTTTGTAGAGTCTGCCGAAAGTGCTGTTTGCCTTGACTAGTCTGTTGTCTACCTCCCTGTCGAGCTTGGCGTTTTATGTGATGGTACATCCTGGGTAAGTGAAATGGTGAACTGCTTTCAGATAAGTTTCACTGATAGTGAAGTGGGAAGGCTAGTACTCTTCTAGGGGCGAAGGCTGTTGGAGGTCCTAAGTCTCCTTCAAGGTGACATTGAGTCTGAAGAGCTGGGCAGCCTATGCAAAGCAGTAAGTTAGATGCGGCAGGGCTCTTTCGGTGTGGGTGACAAGGGCACTGTATACAGTGAAGAGTAAGTTACGGAACAGCTTCTCAAGTGTTTTTGTGTGGACATGAAGTCTCCTTAGGTAAACTTAATGCCGCCAAGGTGGTAACAGAGGAATGCAGCACCGTCATCGTCAAGGTCTCTATGGTCTGTTTAAGCATCATGGTGAAAAAGATTCTGAACAGAATCGGTCCCAGAACACAACCCTGTTTCACGCCGTTGACGATGTGAAAGGGTCCAGAGAGGTCGCTGTTCAACCATACTTGGTCGTGCTGGTCTTCGTGCAGTTGGATTACAATGCTTAGAAACATTGCGATGTAGCCAATGCACTCCATGATCATCCACAGTCCCTTTCTACTCTGTGGGTTAACTATTTGGTCAGGTCCTCAATCACTGCATACAGTCCTCTGTTCTGCCCTCTGCATTTCTCTTGGAGCTGTCTGAAGACGAACACCATGTATGTGGTGCTACTGTTGTCTTTGAACCCACACTGAGTTTCTGGAAGATGGTCTGCAGGGATGGTGAGTACCTACCTGTTCAGAAACACACGGAAAATGATTTTCGATGGAGAACAGAGTGGCCCGCCTATTGTTGGAGTAATCTGATTTTCTCCCCTCTTTTTGTATAAGGTGACAATGACTGCATCGGGGAGATCACTTGGAAGTTCGCCTTGGTCGCAACATCAGACAAGGAGTTCGTGGAGCTCACTGTGTAATGCTAGTCCTCCATCTTTCCAGAGATCACTGGTAGAATCCCTTCGACTCTCGCAGCCTTGCCTCTCCTCAACTACTCTATGGTTTTGGTAATTTCTTTCACAGAGGGTAGTTCATACATTTCTGTTTTGAATAGTTGCTGTGGGATGCAGAGGGACTGGAAGTGCTCAGACCAAGGGTTCAGAATGTAGGCCTTGTCTGTAAAAAACTCATGTTCATTCACACTGCGCAAGGAAAAGTGATTCTAGTAAGTCGGGTCACACACTGCCTTGAGGACTTTGGAAAAAGCATACTTAGTCAGCTAGATCTGAGTATTGCTGAATTTTCTCTGCGAGATTGGCCAACCACTCATTTTGGATCTCTCGAAGCTTGCACTGGAGGATGCTGCAAATGAGATTGAAGGCAGCCTTACTCAAAGGGCATGACGAGTGAGACAGGTGAGCTGGGTGGGATGATATCTTTATCGCCAGTAGTTCCTTGATCTCTTGGTTGTTATCGTTGAAACCGAACCTCTTCAGCATTTTGATACTCTTCAGTTGATCCCAGAGTGTTTCAGGAGATGAGTCATCTGCGCAGTCACTGTTTTCTAGCTTTGACAGTTGTCCTGCTGGAAACTTAGCTTTCTTTTCAGCAGACTGAAGTTTGTTCAGATTGAACTTTTTTTCTTGCTGGCACTGCTTTTCTTGGTTTGGGTTTGAAGTTCAGCCAAATTTTGCAGCGCACTAAGTAATGGTCGGTGTATCATTCAGTACTGGGCATCACTTTGGTGTGAAAGACGTCCTTGAAGTCATGTTTGTGCACTAGGACGTAGTCAATAAGGTACTAATATTTGGACTGAGGATGCATCCAGGTTCTTTTAAGTCTGTCCTTTGGCCTGAAGATGCTGTTGGGGATGACAAGTAGCTGCTCAGTGAAAAGCTCCAGTAGGAAGCGCGCTTTACAGTTAGTAACGTCATAGTTTCTATCCTACCTAGATTCAATTTAATACCCAATAAGCAAGTATTACGTAATTGGAACCTCACGGTAAAATTTACTTGGGCAAACACAGTTACGTTCAGTGCATACTTATTTGTCTCTGATGTGAGTCAGATGACGCGGGAGAAATATATTGATCTAAGAATGAGCGAAAAAGCAAATTAACTACTACCCGACAGAATTAGTTCTCTAGTTAAAATCCCGTCACTGAACGTTTGAAGTGCAGATATAAGGTTAAGCAATATGTGCTTTACTACTGTTCATTGTGTTTTGATGGTGATTCTTACGGTGATTCTCGTGCTCAAACTAAGCTCTGATTAGTGAACGGGATTAATTGAATCTACAAAGTGGAGCTGCCAGAGAACAATGAACATTGGAACAATGATTTGATGGGATAAATCTTTAATTATCAATTTACAATAACTTTTTTTCATTCACAGAGTTTAAAAAAATAAAATATTTAATGAATATATTAGTTCAATATCAATAATGAACTAATGCAAGAGTATAATCATCAGTTCTATTATAAGACTAGATGCCTATCTATCTATCTATTTTTTCTGTGTGTTTTTGTGTGTGAGTGTGTTTGATGACTTCTGATTAAACATGTTGATGTGTTTGACAATAATATATATCCCAGAAGACAGAGTAAGTTAGATTTAAGAAATGATTAGCCATGATATACGTTTTTTTAATCATCTTTTGACATCTTGATTTTAACAATGCAAAAATACTGGCTTTGTTGGAAAATACATAAACTTCGCATAAGTATACAAAACCGGTATCAGTACTAAATGTATTAGTGGACTATATCCTCCCAAACTTCGTTTCCACACGCTCTACAGACATTCCAACGAGTGAGCACTAAGTAAAAATGTCATTTTGAATGTGTTGGGTTCCATGCTTAAACAAAATCAAATTCTGAAGCTGATATTATTAATATTAATAAAATGAGAAAGGAATTCTTCGTTGGATTACCCTTGCATTTTGAAGTAATTAGAAGGGACCAAGATTAGATTTAAGTAAATTTTTTCTTGTTAAAGAGAGTTTTGAAAAAAAAAGTTTTTTTAATTGATCTACTTATAAATTATTTATAATCTAGATGATCTTGATAATCTCGATATATTTGTATATAATAATATAATAATACAATGCAATTATATAGTAATCTAGATAATCTAGAGATGAACATTTGCGGAAAAATGACTTTTTAATAAAAGAAACTGATAGTTTTTATATTTATTGGTAATGTAAGTTCATGTCATTAAAAAATATATATCTAGAAAGCTTTGTAATTCCCTTGATTAACTGTAAGAACATGAGATAATCATAGCATTCTTAATAAGACGAAAAAAATCTATATATAACTATTTATAACTCGAGAAATTGTTTACTATTTTTATTAGGAAATATCACAATTCGTATTATTTGCAATAATACATTTCCTCTGTATAGTTTATAACTCGAGAAATTGTTTACTATTTTTATTAGGAAATATCACAGTTCGTATTCTTTGCAATAATACTTTTCCTCTGTCTAGTTTATATGTTATATTTTTATAATAAATTTTGGATTTTCACAAAAAAGATATTCTACTACTATTATGTTAAAGGGATGATTAATATACAAAGATTCGTAGCATTTACTTAGTTACTATGCATGCAAGTACATTATGCGTGTGTGACATAGCAAGAAATATACGTGTTTCCTAAAGTAAACATACCGTAGGTGTTTCCTCAACAGAAGTGCCGCGTATGTTGTATGAGTGAAATGCAAGACAGAAGGCCTGTCCACACGCAGCGCGTAGGTGAGAGGTATGACGACGAAGATTGCGCGGGTTTTCGGAAAATCATAAAAGTCAGGGAATATTTTGACCTTAGGAAAGACGAGCGGCAGAACTGAGAGAGAGAGAATACTAGCTGAAGAAAACTACAAGACGTTACCTCGCTTTGGTTACTAGCTTTGCGCTAGACAGGCCAGGATTGAGAGAGAGAGAGAGACAGAGAGAGAGAGACAGAGAGAAACCTGAAATGATGAGACTCGCGAAAGTAGATGAGTGAGAAAAAACTAAGAGTCTTCGGTGCCTTGAGATGAAAGCATATGCGAGCGAACAGGCCTAATGCCAACATCAAAGACAGGTTCTTTGAGAGTTATATACATGGTAGCGCTTGCAATGTCTTTAGAGTCCCATACAGGAGTACGAACTCTGTTAATGGGTTTGTGGAGATGGTCTTCTCTAAAGAAGTGGTAGTCACACTTTGAAGACAACATAATCTGGTTTATTTGTAATGAGTATTTCCATTTTTGTTATGAGGAGTATTAATGTTCTATTATCATATGTACACACACATATATGCTTTCTCTCACTCACACATGCTTTCTCTCTCTTTATTTCTCTCTCTCTCTCTCTCTCTCTCTCTCTCACACACACACACACACACACACACACACACATATATATATTCATTTATATATACAAATTTAATGTACCTGGCAAATAGCCATGATCATGAGGCAACCCTGGAGTGTAGAAGGAACTCCACAGTATAAGTTTTGTTGTAAGCAATTTTCCATCGACATGTTCACTTACATATTTACAATACAGATTTTGCCGTATCCAACAGACACAAATAATCAGTAGGGATCAAACTCTTGGAAAAAGCAAATGAATTCGCCAGTCATATTTGACGAACATTTTTCTACACCAGCCTCTCATTAATTAACTTAGACGGATTTAGCTCCAAGTTGGCACTTCTGTCGTCTCATTTAGAGACATGCTGTCAATATGGAATATTTAGATCGTAGTATATATATATATATATATATATATATATATATATATATATATATATATATATATATATATATATATATATCACTCTATAGAGTCCAGGGTCGGTCGGAAGGAGGTTACTATCCAGAGAGAAAAAAAGATTATATGGGTTTTAGAAGACTAGATAAAATACATTGCAAATGTGTAATCGCGTAATAGATTTTAGACACTCAGTGGAGAAAGAATCTTGATGTTTATCTTATCACAAAGTTTTGTAATTAATTTTTTTGTCATGAAAAAAAGGGAATTATCAACATCGGAATTACACAGTGTCGAGAGAGAATCATAAAACAAAATGTGGACTCCAGAAAGTCATTATTATGAAAAATAATTTATGATTCGTTTGATGAATAGGGAATTCTCAAAATGACCAGTGACAAAGAAAATTGTGGAAACACAGTGTCGTCATTGCAAAGTTATCCATTTTGATCAAAGTGAACTTATCTAACAAAATTTAGCCTTAGAATTCGATAGAGAATTACACTGAAAGATATTGGTTTTTTGAAGCCATCACCCGGCACCGGCATCAACAGAGTTAAATCGAAGGAGAAAGAGAAGTAGACGAGATGGGTGTCATATCGAAGACAAAAAAATGTGAGTCTGAACAGAGATAGACATGTTGGGAGTCAAATACCTTCTACGAGCTCTGGGCTTTATTGAAATTGTACCTGACTGCTCTTAAGTAGAGAAAGTCAGAAAGCCTTCCAAATACGAAAAACAAACATAATCGGTGAAACGATTGCCTTGTAGCAAATTGTTTAATTAGAAAAGATTAAAGATAAGATAAGGTTTGGCGAATAACTGACTGCCATTGACAGAATTTTTCATTTATGTTGTATGTAAAAACTGTTGAATAATATCTTGATATATACTTAATATTGATATTGTTCCAAAACAGTTTTGTTCTTTGTCTCTGGTTGTAGATTTTTTCCATACTTAGTCGTGTAGTTACATTCATCTATTTGCTAAGCGGCGATTTCGGATATCGTTTGATTCGTTGTCCGGAACTTTAAAACACATGGGCGAATAACCATTAATTACGCGTTATCCAAATATAATTCTGCAGCAGAATATTCAGTGGATTGAAGGGGGAATGTGCCACATTTTGAGAAAGGCGAACGCACTGTCCAGTAATATATATATATATATATATATATAAAGAGAGAGAGAGAGAGAGAGAGAGAGAGAGAAAGAGAGAAAGAGAGAGAAAACAATAGAGATAGGTGGATAGATAGACTGAATTTTACAGTCGTTAAATATGTTATGTAACATGACATCCAATTTCCCACTTATGAAAATTCCATTTATGAGAATTAATTTGAACATGTTATTTCATGTTATTTCGCAGTTTTTACTCCACATTAGACGAGAATGAGAAACTTGAAGTTAAAATTGTTCACTGATTACATTGTGTTTTCCTTTTGGAGGCGATCTTTTATAAAAAAAAATCCCTCCAAAAATCCATCTATCTATCTATCTGTAAATATCAGTTTTTATTTTATGTAATAAAGCTTTCACACTATTCATATCTTAATCATCATTTCTTTATTCATTACACTCAAATCATTTATTATGTATTCTCTGTTCATATCAATTTCAATTTTTCCACATCTATCATTTGCATAATTTTGACATTCTATCTATCTATCTATCTATCTATCTATCTATCTATCTATCTATCTGTCTGTCTCTTTCTCTCTCTCTCTCTCTCTCTCTCTCTCTCTCTGTATATATATATATATATATATATATATATATATATATATATATATATATATATATATATATATATGCTAGCCTGTGTAAATTTGTAAATGTTCTATGAGGTTCAATGACTGCTTCCATGTTTAATTATTCCTCTGTTTCTCTGTTTGTATTCTTTAATAAGATTCAGTTCATTCAAGTGTTTTTCTTCGTCTGGTGACAATTAATCTCTGTTTTGAACTTGTTTCAAAGAGATTTATTTGCAAAGCAATTGAGAGTGGGAAACAGTTCTGATGATAATTGAGAACAAATAAGTAATCGCCGAAATCTAATGGCAGATCGATTTTATAATGTACACGAATGGATAAGAAAGAAAGAAAGAAAGAAAGAAAGAAAGAAAGAAAGAAAGAAAGAAAGAAAGAAAAATAAAGCAAAAGTGAGAACGTGAACAAATAGAGTTTTACAGAAATAATAACGTAAGGTAAACAGCAATTAAAAGAAAGAATGGATGAGAGACAAGTAAATTCGAAGAAAAGTGTCTGGATTCATTGATTTCATATCTGGCGTGGAAATAATTGCTCGAAGGAACGAAACCCCGAAGTGAAAGCTAATGTAAAAGGATAAAGAGAATAAGAAACAGAATGAAAAAAAAAAAAAGAATAAATCTAGGTTAAAAATAAAAAGACGAAAGGAAAAATAAAAACTAAATAAAGTAAATAAAAGAAGTACGAGTAGGAAAGAAAGAAGATAGAGAAGTAAAGAACGAAAGTGAAATGGAAAGAAAGAAACAAAAAGTAAAATAATGTAAAGAGAAGAAAGAGAACAAGATTAGGAGAAATTTTAAGAATAAAATAAAAAACAAACTACAGAAACCAGATATAAAGTATATAATCGTATAGGCCTTAAATTGATGAGTAATGAATTTGTAAAGTAGAAATGTATATATACTGAAAAGATTTATGAGGAACGCTGAGCGTTAAAAAGTCAATCCCATGATGTAAACCTTCTGTGAGTTAAAACGAGGGTGAGTCTATATACAGTATTAATTCATACCCAGATGAATACTTGCTGTAGAAACACCCAGAAAAGTGATAAGAAAAAGACAATCCAAGAAACAGACCAAATAAACATATTAGGAGGGTGATCTGATAATTTTATAGGCCAAAAACTTCATTGGATGACAACCTTAGAGGCTCACATCATATCTGCCTTGGTTTACTTTTTTTTTTATCATTGTCTGCAAGCAGCGACACTTTCTGAGAGGACATGTTTGGTCCACAAGGAGGACTATATTGAAAAATAAACTCCATTTAGTCACATTCCATGAGAATATCTTGGTCAGTCTATGAACTTTTCTGTAGATCATCGTATAGCATTTAAATAGAAAAAGACAAAGATTTGATGAAAGAAAGTAAAACTTGAAAACTAAAACTGTATTGATAGTACAATGTTGAAAATCAAATAAGATTAATAAGATATCTTAAAAAAATTGGATGCGAAAAATTGAGACGCAGAAATTCAAAAAGTGTAACCGATGCAAGTCATGTTTTTCTTCATAAATAGAAAAAAAAATTGATTCAAATGAAAAATAAATAAAATAAGATAATTAATAAAGTGATTGAATGATATGGGAAACTAAACAACAAAGGGAAAACTCAATGAGAAAGAATAAAAAATACACAAATAAAAATGAAGTGAAATAACACCAGAATAAAAATAAACCTTTTGAAGATCGAAATAAAAATATAGTAATATATGGAGCTACAATAATGAATGCATAAATAAATGAACCGCGAAAAAAACAGTTTAGAGATAAAAGAAGAAGTGTAATTCACTGAAAGAATACGGTTCGAAAAAAATGGATGAAAGTAGAAAAAAAGTAGATATCCAATGATTTTGCGTAAATAAATTTGTCGAAAAACCTACAATTTTCTCATCAAAACGGAAGCCTATCAAATGTTTTTTCCAACTAGAAACGGTGCGACTTTACAAGACATCAATGCGCATGCGCACAAAACCAAATAAATGCGGTTTTTCCTTCTAATTATTTCGCCGTTCTTTACATGACCAATGAAGGAAAGCACGGTCGGTTGCTTATCACTTTACCGCAAACCTCCGGGAACGATCCCTTTTTTGCGGCTTCGCGCTCGATTTATTTGAGGAGAACTCATTTCGTTTCCGTCTTTATAGGGTTCCCTGTTTCGGCTATTTCCCTTGGACGACTTTCTGGCGTGCGTGGACGCAAGGCCCTAAAAGAAAGAGGAATGAATACAAGGCGGTAAGGAAATTGCTGTATATTTCGTTAGCCAAGCTTCCTTTATATTTGGGTATCCAAGAACAATTTGTAAACGAATGATCAATTTTGGAGAATTGTTGATCGATTCGACAAACAAATCATTCACACGGGCGCTTTAAATGGAGGACATATGCAAATGTGGTTAAAAGGGAATATGCACACTAAACTAGTTTACGTTCCACATAAGTCCCAAAATCGAAGTCGTGTAACAATTTCGCTGTACAAAAATGTCCATCGAAAAGAATATTATATCATTAAGTTTATTAATTCTCGGTGTACAAAGCAAGAGTTATGTACTTTACGAAGGTTTAAAATTTAGTTTTTACATACATTAAGGTCTTTTGGTAATAAGATTTTAGATAATAAGTAATATTTTTTTTCTATCTTTTGTCATTAAATAACTTGGTAATTTTTATATGGAGCAGCACATTTCATTGTAAATTTTATCATCAACATCTTCATAATGAACGTGTGACAGCAACACTTTGATATTCTCTCAACATCCGTCCCCAGAAGTCATTGTTCTTGGCACATAGGTTTCTTCACATAGCTTGCTCTTATGGCGTAATGGTTAACAAAGTGTGCTTTTAATTTAGTAATTCTAGTTGTAATCTCAGTAGGACCTGAGGTATTTCATAATATTGCACTAAGATGATAATGAAGGAGTGACAAAAAATAAAGTGAAAGGTGAACAAATATTTTCCAGAACCCAACCTTTACTCTTTTCCCGGTTTTTGTTTTTTTTTCTGAAACTTTATGAATTAAATTTCGAAAATAAACAAAAAAAATGTATGTATGTTTATCTTTTATTTCATACTAATGCATTCTAATTAGTTATTGCATTTTTGTTGCAATAACAACAATGTTTTGCCACTTCAACTATTTTCCTGTAACCTGGCGTTTATATTTCGGGCAAATTCAACTAAGACTCCCTCTTTGGTTTATATTAATTAATATTTCCTTCTTAATCTTTCTTTCAGCTTAGTTAGCAAGGTTTAGTATACACTGGCTATATCCCACGCAGAGAGGTAAGACCCCATCAAAAAAGGAGTTTTATGGGGTGACAGTAAACTACACTCCAGTTCTGGAGATCAGAGAATTATAACTCTTCACTGACATTACTCCTAGGTCTAATCTGTTTGGGTCCCTCCTATAGATTGAATAGATAGTTTGAATTTTTTTCTTGTATAAGGATTCTTGATGCCATATAATTCTATATTATTTGTAATTGATTCTTAACACTATAATTACTCACTTAATATTATTACGAGCGACAATAAACTCAAAAACTGTGCGCAAAGAAATTACTATCATTAGGTAGAAATACTTATTTGAAACAATGTAAGAATTTGTATTTGATAAGAAAATTCAAAATCTTACAACTATAGGCAAATTATTTTTATTGATAGGAGTACTTAATATCATATAAGTAGATGCCGAAAATCTTTAGAAATAAAATAACCATAGAAATGTTTAAAGGACTTTAAATCAATCAATATATCATTGCATTAACCTATCCATTAATTTTTGTTTGTAATGTTTCTAAAGTGCCTTTACCACTGAACTAATATATATATATATATATATATATATATATATAAAGTCATCCACAGAGAGATCTGTTTAGTTCTATCAGAACTCATCAGTGTGGCGAGACGGTATCTCACCGTAGCTAGGATCGAAACCCGGTTGACTCAAACGCCAATCCAAAGCATCGAACCATTTAGCTACGAGGAGAGATATTAACTACGAAGTACATTTTAAATGGTTATGAATCACAATTACTATTGTTTACATACATCCGTTCAAACGGCCGCCGAGATCTCAATTCAAATACGAAGAGACTTCCAAAGGCGCTAATGGAAACACGATTGCTTCTTCGCTAGAGAACTCGACCCAACGGGGGTAGGGGAGTATATATATATATATATATATAACCGGGTTTCGATATATATATATATATATATATATATATATATATATATATATATATATATATATATATATATCAGCTCATTGGTCTAGTCGGTAGAGTGTTCGCCAGTGGTCCGGTAGAACTGGTTTCCATCGCCGGTCACATCATACCAAATACTTTAAAAATGATACTCGATACCTCCTTGCTTAACACTCAGCAATATAAGATCAGACACGCAGGACACTGCTGGAGAAGCAAGGACGAGCTCATAAGCGATGTACTCCTGTGGACCCCCACTCATGGTTGTGCAAGAGTGGGACGACCAGCACGAACTTACATACAGCAGCTATGTGAGGACACGGGTTGTAATCCTGAAGACCTGCCGGAGGCGATGAATGATAGGGAGAAATGGCGAGAGACGGTCAGGGATATCCGCGCAGGCGGCGCGACATGATGATGATGATGATCAAGGATGAAGTGGAGCAATCCAGGGAAAGAAGTAGCACCCTCTCATACACCTCAGTGTAGTAGCTATTGAAAAAGGGAGCCTTCCGGTCGCCTTCAACTACGGTCGCCAAAAGTAAAAAATACGTGGGGATAACACTTCACCCCTTTTCCATCACCTCCCACCCTTCCCCTTCTATTTCTATTCTGATTTATTCTGTCTATAAGATCTGAAGAAGTCCTGTTAATTTTTTCTTCGTGCTTTTGGTTTACACCAGAAACACAAAACAGGATGGAAATAAATTTATAATCCTAAAGGGACCGGTTTTTAGTTTTTCTTAAAGAAATATATATATATATATATATATATATATATATATATATATATATATATATATATATATATATATATCAACTGTAGATGTGGACAAGCGACAAGGCGAAAAAATATAAGTAGGTTGAATTAATTGATGCAAGATGTACTGTAAATAGTGAAATTAGAACGGAAACAATCAAACCACATTGATTGAATAAACAGTGTCTTTAAATCTTGCAATTTTAGAGACTGTAAGAAAAACCAGAAGAAACCCCAGACAGTACATCTGAAACTGATTATATGACCCAATTTGATTGCCCTAATTTGTATGCATTATTGTAAATTAATAATAATAATGTTCACCTAAAATATTTTCACAAAATTCATATTTAATTTTTATCTTTTTTCTCTGCCCTTAATATACACATGAATTTGTCTTTTGCTTTCTATGAATAAGTATTAAGTAAAATTACCGTAATCACGCAAAAGATCACAACAGTAGGACACTGATCGTTAATCGAATTCAATTCAGTATTAACAGTCAACGACACAGGGTTAAAAATCAGGGCAAAGAATTGTTGTTAGCTTCACTCGAATTAAAATGCTTCACCAAGAAATTTAATAAGGAATTTTAACAAAGATAGGAAAAGTGAGGACCTGGGATCTTTGAGTGAAAGTGGGCATGCGGTGTGTTAAATTCGAACCAACTACTAATATTTTGAACATTTTTAAAACGTAATATTATCGAAAGATCTTTAATTGGTATCTCAAAGAATATCTAACCCTCCGATGACAATATTTATCTAAAGGAACTATAAGAAAATCATGAACAATAAGGTGATAATGAACACTATATTAAACATTGTCAGACAACAGTAAAATTCTTGCATCTCGAAAAAAAGTCTTTAAAAATCAATTGATATAAAGACGAAAGTTATGATGAAGGGCAGGTAATACGAATATTTCATCTTATACGAGAATTCTTAATACCTGCCTCTAAAAAACATCAAATACTATACCTAATAAACGTACGAGTAAGCCATTTATGAACATCTGAACCTAATATGAACGTCTACTTGAATATGGGGTTGCATAAGTCGTTGAACAGACGAGGTGACATACATACTTTTTTTCGCAAACCTAAGTAAATTTTCCTGCAATGTTTATGAACAGGAAAACTTAATCAACATTATTGCAGAAGATCAAGCTGCGAAATGTTGTTTACAAATAGGTTCTCAGAAAGTAAAAATATTTCTTTTATGATTTAAAATACTTCTTTACTCTATCCGTTGAACTTTATAAAATATTTTGTGTCCGCCTCACGTTTTTTGATATTTAACTAAAACAATTTGTCTCTTTTGATTTTGATGAAAAGTGACGAATTCCCAAATTTAAATATTTAATCAGTTTTGGTAAGACTAATCAGATATGCTTCATTTAATACCAGTGAGTGAAAATGACAATGAACTAGAACCGCTCGAAATCGCTAGATTCGATCGGCTATTTAATTTTTTTGTGTAATGCTGTCTGGATTATACTTTCCAACCATAACGGAAGTTTGAAGGCCAATGAAATAAGCTGAGTTTCTCTATTCATTATTTTTGGTAGTTGGGGAAACTAGGAAAAAAGATGCTGATTGGACGGGGAGTGATTGAATCATTCAGAAATCAGAGAAGAGCTAGTTTCTACCAGTACAAAAAATCCACCAGCACAATTAGATAGTTATCCATTCCCCTTAAAATTAAACAGATGTAATAAAACCACTTATATTTTTGTTGAGCTGTGTTTCTATTTTTCTTTTCCCAAGTTAGAGTCTTAGCTATAACCGACAGAGCGACGTTGATGATTATGCAACGTAACGTATATGTTTTGCTTTTTAAAATGTATTGTTTAACGAAGATACATTTTTATAATCTATAGACGCCGAATTAATATACGGTATCTTTTGAATTAGTTTGTTTACTTTTATTGTTAGTATAGGGTAATGAAAATAATCAAATATATTCCTAATTATTTCAGTTGTGTTGAATTTAATCAAAATACACTTGTATTTATCATAATAATTTATAACAGTGTATAATTCCTTTATAAACAACCTGAGATGTATGTAGATGTATAATTTTGTGAAGTAGATATGTTCTAATATATTACTATTCAAAATGGTATCCCCAGCGGCGATACATATATGCCACATTTTAAACTACTTATCAGATCTCTAGTGTAATTATTTTTTCGGGTACTCCGTATCAGTGCGACTTTTACCTCAATTGTATCATCAACGTGTCCGTAACATTTTTTTTTCCAACATCATTCTCATGAATTAACACATCACTTTCTATGTTAAATGCAGTGCATCTTTTTTTGGTGAAGAACTACATTTGAACTCGGCTTAAATTTAACACCTGACCACGTGTACACCATTGGAGGAATGCACAAAAGCTTTCTCTCTCTCTCTGATGGCTCAAACGTATCACATTTTGATCACAGTTTCAAGGGTAAACAGATATTAATTTCTGTACAAAACTATTATGTTGATATATATACCAAGAAAAGCGCATATGAAACTGTGATGAGTGAGAAAAAGAGAAAGAAGGAAATGTAAACATCATAATATAAAACTTTTGTTTTTCATCAAATAACTTTGTGGTATTCGTTTGATAATTATTTTTTGTAGGGCTTTTCAGTTTTTGTGAGTGAAGATATAAATCCGTCCTGTCATGATGTGTTTTATTCATTTCCTTTCGAAAAGTACTTGGGCAGCAAACGGAAATCAGATACCAGACTGATGACGAAAGGAATTTCCCTTTCGCGGAAAAGTATTTAATAGACATTATTAAAAACGCAGGTGAACTCTAACTTTCTGCACGACTCTTTCAATTTATGGTTGATTATATTGTGGCAGTTAGCCAATTAAAGCCATGACTTATCAACAAAAATCTAACTTATATTTTTTACGGAAAATATGGATTAGAAATTAGGACTTATTTTCAACGATCGTATTTTTAACGAATATTTCAATGTTACTATATGACACTAAGGTATGTCCTGGAAAGCAAAAATTCATTTTTTTAGTAATGTCATAGGATGTGTAATTTATTCAGGCATGAAAGTCGAATTAACTAATATTGGGATACAAATGTTGGATAATTATATTTAGTTAATATATACGCACAAGAATGGACAGCTGAACGCTAAAGATTTATTCCGATGAAGTGAATGAAAGTTCCAGTTTAAAACATCTATAATCATTAAAAATTACGATATATATATATATATATATATATATATATATATATATATATATATATATATATATATATATATTCGAAGCATCTATATAACTCGAGCTGTATTTTGGTCTATTCATAAGGACATGTTCCCTATATTCCAACAACGGAATTTAATTTATAAATCTCAATGTTGATGTAAGGCACATATATAGGGCACATTCCCCAACGTCTAGAGGTTATAGTAAAAAAATTATTGTCCAAGAGATAGCCGTAATTACACAACATCCGGGGATTCCAAAATGCGCGATTCTTCTCTCTGTGAGCATTTGAATATCTTAAATAGTTGTGTGATTAATTATAGCGATGAGTGTTTTGTTGTCTTGCATAGAGCTAGAACCAACCATCATTTTATTGTCCAAGAGGCCATATATATTTTATCTAATAGGCCTTCTCTATGCAAGCAAAACCTGGAACACTCTATGAATTTATCAGGAGATATCTTGAGCTTGACTTAGGGTGGTTTTAATTGTATTTTCTCTCCCAATTTGTCTTCCTATCGTTTTTCATTTTCACCCCTATTTTACCTAATCT
This sequence comes from Sepioteuthis lessoniana, assembly GCA_963585895.1. NCBI lineage: Eukaryota > Metazoa > Mollusca > Cephalopoda > Myopsida > Loliginidae > Sepioteuthis > Sepioteuthis lessoniana. The sequence goes on along the minus strand of CAUZXS010004811.1, from coordinate 54,316 downwards.
TATTTACATTGTTTTAAACCACTTCTGAAGGTTGTTGTTTGACAAATCTCAGATGAAAGTGCCCTTACGATTTCAATAAATTTCTTTTTATTGTAAATCTCCTATTTTGTTGCATATGTATCTAGGTAGTTGTCTTATTGAATTTGCATGTACCACTAATATATATATATATATATATATATATATATATATATATATATATATATGTGTGTGTGTGTGTGTGTGTGTGTGTGTGTGTGTAGGGTGATATGCCCCTAACATCAGACTTTATGAGTAAATCAACTTAGGTAAGGTTACTACTCTTAAATAAGTATATAATAGAGTGTTTTACAAAAACAGGTGAAAAAAATATTGTTTTATTAATAGGAAAGTTGACATCTTGTTTCCTCTCCTCAGAGGTTGCAGACAATAAATGATATATTGATAATAATGTCTCATTGTTTCATAAAATTCCTCGATACATATTCTGTTAAACTAATCGCTGTATGTAACTGGTCTCAACTAATTTTCTTGTCTATGTTGCTTTGTTTGTTCACAACATTTCAGTTATGTACCTGACAGATAAATTTGAGTGCCCGGTGTATTCAGAAAGGAATTTAATCGAGTCAAAACATCCTCTTTCATATATACCTCAATGTTGTCGGTATGTACATTAAATGGTGTACAACATGTGGAGTAAAATGTACATTTTTTTCTTAGGAAGAAATGTAAAGACAGTTCAAATAATTAAAAGAATTCACTTATTTTTAAATTAAGATGTCCTTATATGTATCCCGCTTTGAGCTTAGAAACAAGTCCGTATAAGATAGTTGCTCGATTTAAGGTAAAACAAGCATTTTGTCTCTTAATCTATCTTCTTTCATACATAGTTGCGTTGCCATAGCAATAGATAATGTCTCTATTAAGCTACTTCTCAGTAACAGCATCCTGGAAACAATTAAAGTAACCTAACATGCATTTTTTTTCGGAGAACCGTACTGAACTGGTGATCTTCGGTTCAAATGTGATCACGTGCTATTTCCTGAATAATGTCCTGACCAAGTTAGTCATGTCTGATGTTATGGTTACCTTAGCATTGTATGTAAAAGCCTTTCGTATCCCTTCTGTTCATAGCTGGTCATTGTATCTTTATATTATCTCAGTCGATAACATTTTAGAATACAACACATACATTCGATGAAGGCTACAAAGTAAATGGCTGCAAAGAATACAAAATAATGTACACGTGGAGGGTTGTCCCAAATAATACATTCGTTGACTCATTTCATTTGTTTAATGAATCGTATGTTTTGATGATTGTGGTATATCACCTCAACAAATATGGGAACACAGACAGAAAATAAAGTTTAAAGAAAATATAGAATTTGATGGGTTAATCTGTAAATGTAAGCAAAGTATATGTTTTCTGTTAGATTTCATAAATTTGTTTTGAGATATGGAATGAACAGAGTATTTGAGGGATATTTGGCTTCAGTTTCTTTTTAAGCCGTTAGAGTGACTATGGTAATAACTGCCTGGGACCTGTTTGTCTCTCTTTTATAACAGTATCCACACAGAAAACGCAATAAAAAGGACTAGCCTGAATAACAAATAATCATGAATAAAAAAGGCTTTTATATTAATACGAATATGATTTTTTTTTCTCTTGAAAAACATGAGGATCAAATGCAATTATGCTGACATCGAACCAAAATCACGTGTGTCAACCTCATATTATTATTTTAGAACTAAAATTGAATATTATGGTTTTATCTGAGGAAGTGAGGGGAAACGTAATCAGAGAATATATTTTATATTTAAGTGCAGCCTTTTTGCGGTTAACACGTTCGAATTCCATTGAGAATAATTCATGAGTGCATTTTTCCTGGAACGAAGTGCAAATTATAGGAGATAGAGCTTTTTGCTCTCATAAAGACAATCCCAATGAGGTATGTTTTATAAAATGAAAAATTACACAAGTATGAGGGTCGATGATTAACCCGGTAATATTATCCCAATATGCTGAAGTTAAGGATGGGGGTTGAAATTCTTATACAAATAAGACTTGTCAATGTGATATCGAATCTCAATGACAGCTGACCGGACATAGCGTTTCTATATAAACAAAGCGAGAAAACAACTGAGAACGCAAAAAATTTTACGACGCACTCAACTAAAACCATGGAAATGCACAGTTAACATATAGAGATAGATGCTTGTACTTGGTCTGGCACCAAAGACGGAAGTATTCTCATTGACTATCGAGTATAAAACATTTAGTAGTATTAGCAAACATTTCAGTAGTTCGCGGTAATTAATCAATATTTATTTAGCAGGGCACTGTAGAGAATGACAAATAGAACGAAATGAAGATATAAACCCCGTTTTTACACTAAAGGTACACATGGTGAAGCTCTGTCCTTCAAAAGAATGGACATTTGATTTGAATAGTTTTACATGATTTCGAACCTTGATCTCTGGTATTGGTGCCGGATACGCTTTGATTTCACCTATGATGCACACTTAGTCATGGTAATTTATTGACATGGAACAAAGGAATAAATGTTTAAACAAGTCTGTTTAACGAAGTTGTTTTGTTTTTCGCTTAACGCTCCATGTCATTTAGGTAACAAAAAATAAATAAATAAAGGAAAATAAATAAACGATACAGTGTTGTCGTGTGTTGATTCGCTAAATTGTTATTTTGATGAGACGGAAAAAAACACATTTTATTTGTACTGGAGTACATTACAAACAAAGTCTTTCTTTTTGAAGTGAAGACTATCATTTCCCAGCAAATTGTTTTCCTACTGTTTGTAATCATTTCAAGACACTTTGAAAGACATATAGTGATTTTTTTTTCTCTAAGTTACTTTGATGTATTTTGTCTCAGACGATAAGATGATTTCTCTACAAGGGTGAAATATCAAAAAGCTGAGGAGTTGATAACACTCCGTACAAACATACGCAATTTATTTTCCCTCACACGGATGTACTTTCATTTTATATCTCAATTGCTATTACTTTCTTTGTCCAAGACACTCAACATCACAAGTCACTTTTTCATCACTAAAATAAGTTGGCGAATGAAAGACGTAAATATCACTTTGATAGTAAGAAAATAATTAATTCAAAAACAGATAACAAGTGTTTACTTTGTTTATACGTACTTTTTTCTTATTTTTTTACGTTTTATGAAATTAGCGTGAATCTCGAAGTAGGAAAATTGTTATACTGTCGATTTTTCTGATAAAAGAAAATTAATAAGATACATCATATGTATATATATATATATATATATATATATATATATGCAAATCAATATATGTGTGTATGTGTATGTGCATGTATGTGTATGTGTGCCTATGTGTATCTACAAATAAAAGAATATGAAGGAATGAAATATTCTAAGGAGGAGTTTATTTACGCTTAAATAATGTTCACTTTTGTTGTTTTTTTTATATCCCACCATCATCGGGAGAATGTTAGCATATGATACAGAATCTTCTCAACTTATTAACTATATTCAAATTTCAACTTTTAATTTTGGCAATATATCAAACCACAATTAATCTCATCGTCTGAATGACTTTTTTCCAGTATTTTTATATCCACATGCCATCGGATTCATTTCCCTTATCTCTGATAACTTCCGAATTTAGAATGACTTCGTATGCTTCCGGTATTATAGAGAGTGGTTGAGTCCATTAATAGTTGATTCCGCCACAACAATATATATATATATATATATATATATATATATATATATATATATATATATATATAAATGGAGGGAGAGAGGGACGGAGAGAGAAAAAATGTTGCTATAAAGAGAGAGAGAGAGAGAGAGAGAGAGAGAGAGAGAGAGAGAGAGAGAGAGAAAGAGGAAGAATATTTTCTGACATAGTGGGAACGAAATATAAACGTAACATTTTTAAAGGATCTCAGCATGAAATACATTCATATGACAAATAAGGAAATCGAGTTGAAATTTCCAAATTCTTATGGCGCGACTGCAGTGATTTCATAAATTACAAGTTTATATCCAATTCATTTTCTAAGAATAGAATTCAGTACGAAATATCAAAAGAAATTCGGCAGAAATCTGATTTCCATGTTTGTTTCTGGGGCAATCTCAATTAAAATAAAAGAAACTTCAAACGAGTAATATTGTTATGACTAATTATTAGGGGTCAATAAATAAATAATTCAACACAGAGATATGAGTGCAGCACAAATGTATCCATTAAGTCTCTGAAGAAGGTCTCCTTGGTTCAACGTACACGAAGACAGGAGAGGAGCTTTCTACGGCTGCTTCTGCTCTTCCTACCAGCTTAGTTCTTGATCAATATACCCTTTGGGTGAGTCCATTATTCTGGTAAGGTGAGTAACCTATAACAAACATATCGCCATATAATTGTATAACAGGTATTCTAGGACAATTAATATAACATCGTTCTTAATTAACATTTTTATCATTTCTAACAGAAATTATAGTCAGTAATGAATAATCTTGAGAAAATTAAAGTCATTCATTAAAAAAGACATTCTTATTAAATTACACAGGTCATAATTGAAAGAACTGAAGTAACGATTGTGGGATGATATGATGGTTACGATAGATATAAAATGAAGACAATATCGAACATTTTTAAATATGAAGTATTTGTGACATTAGGGCATCTCAAAGCAAACGTAAGGTTTGTGTTATCGAATATTGATTTTTAACAGCCATCATAGAATTGAAAAAGTCAATATACAAAATAAATATGTAAAAAGAACATGCATTTAATATATCATTGTGCCATTTCCTAAGTCCCAAGTTCTTCTTTCAATATGCATATACAGGTGTTTAACACACAAAACAAACACATACACTAATACACACTCAAATACAAAAATAGGCCACATACAACTGACAATATACGCACACATAAGAGACACATACACTTATACACGGATGCACATTATATATATATATATATATATATATATATATATATATATATATATATACAGATAGATAGATAGATAGTTAGATAGATGTTAGGTCTATCTCATGTATTGAGTACTTTATAGCTTAGGTAATTATGTCGTGTTTTTTTCTTTTGACTAGACATACGTGCTAATTGATTATTTTCTAGTAGTACGTGTGCTTTTCATACTTTCTATTTCTTTGATGAATTTTTCCCCCAGATATTAGTTTGTAGAAATTACCAATTTGTACAATCTGTTTTTCTTTACACCAGCAAAAATATAGACTTGATATATATATATATATATATATATATATATATATATATATATATATATATAGAGAGAGAGAGAGAGAGAGAGAGAGAGATAGATAGATAGATGTGTTGACAGAGTGGAGAGACCGAGACCAAGAGCCAGAGGCAAACTCTTGATAGATACTGAGAAAGAGAAACCTATATATGTGTGTTTGTGTGTGTTTGTGTGCGTGCTTAATTTTTCCAGCGCTATGAATTTTACACTAACCAAGTTGGTGCATTGAAATGCGTAGGATGAATAATCCAAAAACCACTTACCAAAGCAATCGAGATTTTCAATCGTTTTAAAATCTCTTTTATCATGACAACATCCAAACACTGGTTCATTCATGTGTGCAGACAACTGCGTGAATAAAGCCGACAGCACTTTGTGCAAAAATACATTATTGCATTTGCACGTATATTTACATTTATAATCTGTATTCATGAGTAACAGGATATATTGATGGGAAATTCAATGCATGTAATATATATATATATATATATATATATATATATGGGTGTATATGTGCGAGTGCACACATACATAAAATAAACATATTTATATATCATGTGTAACAAAGTTTTCAATGTTTTGTGGCTTTCCTAGTAAAAATCTTAGATTTACCTTTTTGAAAAAATACGATCTTACTCGGCACTATTGACAATCTCTACCGTAACGCAAAAAAATGGAGGTACACCCCAACATGTTTCAATATATATATATATAAGTGGCTCAAGAAAGTCGTAGATGAATTCAAAAATTCATATAATATAAGGATTTGAAAAGATTCAGAAGAGTTTTTGAATAATGTGTTTTATGTAGACATCTTTGGAAAAATTAAATGTTTTATAATTAATTAAAATCCGTAAAAATCCATTGAATTGTAAGGTTGTTTTAATATTATTTTTTGTTTCGATAATACAACCGACATAACAGATATTCATTATCCTTCATGTTATCATTTCGTTTTGCTACAATAATTTTCATAAAAGTTGGTATTTTTTTATTTGTTTACTAAATATTAGTTTTTTGAATTATTATTTGTTTTTATTTTATGAATAATTGGGAAATAGGCTTAAATCTTTAGAATTTTGATGGAGTTGTAAACAATGTATTCAACTGTTATTTTCTTGAAAGTTTTGTCGCGTTCATCTTTTTTTGTTAGGAAGGAATATGATAGGTATTTTTCCTTAAAAATGCCTAATACAGTTCAAGACTTCAATATTTATATGATTTTTTTAACTTCCCAAAATAGTCAGCAAAAGTATCCAAAAGGATCTCCATCAAACTTTTAACAAATTCTTCTTAATCTACACCTCTGGTCATTATCTATTCATATAACGGTAAAAATGTCTCGGAAGTAAATCTGGATTGTTCGAGAATTTATAGACCATAGGGATGCGGTGTACTGAAAGGAAGAAAATATGACGGGGATAACCCATTCGATCAATCATAAAGTATATGATGTTCCGAAAAAGGGTATGCTAATATATGAATTTCACATTCCTGGATAAGTAACCTTATGACGTGGTGGGTGGTCAACCCTGCGAAGGATAATCCCTCTCATTGTTGCATCAAGGCTGCAAAGGTGATTATTGAGTATAAAGGCTGGATATATTATCGATAGGATTCAGAAAGTTTTTTTTTCTAATATTTGTTTATTCACATGTGAGTATATATATATATATATATATATATATATATATATATAACCAAATAAATGTGTAAAATTTACTGATCACAGTTTTATACTTATCAGAAGATTATGGTTTCAAATAAAGATTTACTAATTCTCCATTCCTTTCATATTTTGATATGTCTAAACTCATCAACTAACTCTTTTTTGAACATGACAACCGTTCATACTTTGCTCAGAGAATTATGTTTCCAAATGTTACGGTTTAAATGTTCTTTACCGTATAAATAGCTAATATAATAACCTTCTTTAGAGCCTTTTTTTTTACTTCGAAAATTGTCAGTATTTTCACAATGAAAAACCAGAGTTATATCCGTATTTAAGTAATAAATATATAGTAGACATTAAACGTCACTTCATCGAATAATGCACATAGTTACATGTTTCCGCATAGCGTAAAAGCTATTTGTGTAGGATACAGACACAATGGGTCGAGTATAAATACTTGACATGATTGGTTGCGTTTCACTTTGGGTTTATGCTATTGGGAAAGACCTAGGGAAAGCTGTGATCTTTAGCAATTGTGTGGCAACCGATCTTTGAAACCAGCTCTACTCCCTGAAAAAAAAGTGTCCCTCCCAGTGTAAGACGGAGACATTCGGTAAATACATAACACCCCCCCATATATATATATATATATATATATATATATATATATATATATATATATATATATATATTTGCCCACACATGTCAATGTCATATTGTTAGGACAATTGCTAAATTCCTGACATTATTTAGAATGATGTGAGTAACAGAGTTCCAATTAAATTTAGATACTGTTAAACACATTGAACGATTATATTGACAATTTATCATTTGTTTATCCACTTCCAGAAAAGTGAAACTGATAAGTACGAAAATGCTGGACATAATTGACAATATCAATCATTATTGTAGTTCATTCGTCCAACCCACACGACAAAAAGACATATATTCTAATGTTGCAGATGATTTCACGATAATCTTTACACCATTTATCATTTTTCAAGTAAAAATGACAGCGAAATAGAAACTGAAGATTAATACACAAACGAAATATTATTATTTTGAGGGAGAATGAAAAGGTTTCAACAATGAAATTGTTTCGAAATGTATAGATGATTTAAAACCTTTCTTGGTTCACAAAAATAACCCTTCGAAAATTATGTTTAATTAATTGGTAATATTTCATTTGGTATAATTGCCTTGACATTTCCATTGTGACCAACATGTCTAGTACTTTACGATGCATCATGGAAACAGTTCATGACTTACAAGTGATATAGTTTAGTGACAGTTTGACGTTCAGAAACACACACACACACACACACACACACACACACACACACACACACACACACACACACACACACACACACATATATATATATATATATATATACATATACATCTTATTCGTCAAAACAAAACAATTCAGAACTACTTTGAAAGGCAATTATAAAACCCTTATCGATTCTTGTGAAAGCACATCGTTTAATATATAGAGAGAGAAAAGGGGAGAGGAAGAGATAAATTGCAAATTTTCGTAAATCTGAAAAGATTTGAACAAGTAGAAAAGTGGATAAACCAAATCCCGGATTCGACAATGATATTTCGTCTTTATTTTAGAAAGACCTCATCAGAATGACGGGGTTTTCCTAAAGTTCAGCACAGGAGGAAATAGATGAAAAAAAAAATTAAAAGGAGGATGTGGTCTTATGAAGGAGTGACAGAAAGGAAAGATAGAGAGATATATATAAAGGTATATGTCAGATTGGTGACGGCAATTATTTGTTTGTTAATAGGAGTCATTTTTGGAACATCTGGGTAATAGCTAAGTAGACTGTAGGAGACTACAGCCACTCTTAAGCGTATAAAATTTCATCGGAGACTGGACCAACAGAAGTAGAATATCTAAATGAAAAAAAAAAAAATCAAAAATCGTTCAGAAGTGTGGGGCGAAATCATTTTCATACTATTTCGATATTGTTCACACGTAAAATAAGATCTGCTTAGTAGGGGGAAATCTGGTTGAAACTTGGTCGTTGTTTAATGATTTTCGACATGGAAATGATTGCAGATTCTAACAGCCGACAGATTTGTTGCAATGTATGGGTTTTAATAAATGTGGCCGGGGAAAATTGAAAGTGTGCTTGAGGTCTATTATAAAGGAGAAAAGGGAATTTCAGTCGTCATTTTCTTTCAATGATTGTTTGTGTTCTTAGATCCTTTTTCTAGATTGCGATAGGTCTCGCCGTTATATATATATATATAATTTGAGATAATGTTCGCATTAACAGTTTATTCTCTTGGTTGGTTTCTTTATTTTATGGCATATCAGCTTCCTCAGTGCCCATGTTGAGTTTGAAAGATCTACAGATAAGGGATGACATAATTTATCAGAAATTTCTTATAGCAGGAGTGGTCACTGGAATACATCTGTTGGAAAGTATCCCTTCCATGAATCAAATTTTATGTATTCTTTCAATCAAACCCCAGTACAGCAGTTTGGTTAATTAAGGGTCCCAGCCCATGCCTTTTGAGGGAGAAATATTTTTATATTAACCAAAACAAAAATCAAAGATCTGATTAATCTATCAAAAGCTTCGACCTTTTAACCCCAACAAGTCGGCAAGAGATGTCATGATATAAAATGGATCAATATACCGACAAAATCTGAAATCTGGTTACTTTTCGTTTTGAAAATCTGATAGTTCAAGTAATACTAGTCCCTAGATGACCTTTTGAATTTAATATCACTCAAAGTAATATGTCAAATTTATATTTTTATCAAAGAAAAATATATTTTCCAAAATGATAAAATATGTATCTTAATCTCTATATGTTTTAGAATCAGTGAATACTTCATAGAGTAATTAAGCTCCCATAAAAGAACCTCATCATGAGATAATTTCGTGTCACATCCAAGCATGTGGTTGTGAGAATCATATCTCTCTGACACATTCAGAGAATTTTTGTAGCTCCAACTGACTAGGCAACATGCATAAATTTGTAAACCATATCATCTTCATTCTAATAATACATTTTAATATGACACAAAAAATATTTATATCAGGCCAAAAAAACATGTTAGCTTCAAAACACATTTCTGTTCTTTGCAACTTAAGCTGTTGGGGATAAACATATTTATTTGAATATTCGAGGTCTAACTGAATTTTGCATTTGTTAAATCCCTTCAATCATCATTGCACACAGTTGCAAAACCAGACAATTCCAAATTCAGCATATATCTTTAGTTGTTGTATGAAGAAAATCGTTTCCTGTGTTGCCTCTACCAGAAATGCATAAAATACTTCGCAAATGAAAGTACAAGAATTCTGATTCTTTCTACATTTTTCATTATATTAAGGTGTTTTCAATGACAAGTAAAAAAAAAGAAAAAGAAACACATCTATTAATGATGCTACGTAATTTCGTTTGGTTTGGTTTTATCGCATATCAACCTTTGTAGATTATTTAACGCCAAATCCATTTTTTATGTAAATAATCAGTTCTATTTAAAACAATTTAGTTGAGCACAAGTACACAGTTTAATTGTCAAAAACATTTCTATTTCAAACTATTCAAGCAGTTATATGTAAAAATTCAGTTAAGTGTAAATACAGTTTTAATGTCAAAAACCAGTTCTATCACAAATAATTCAGTTAAGCATAAGCACGCTGTTTAAATGTAAGTACGGTTTAATTTTTAAAAACATTTCTATTTCAAGTTTTTTCAGTTAAATCAAACAATTCAGTTTAGCATAAGTATGCTGTTAGTTCTATTTAACCCATAGATTGGGCCTTATCAAGTGCTACCACTCCGGGCCAAAGTTGACCTGGGAGCAATGGCAATGAAGGGGTAATCCGCATTCCCCAAACTACTCACCATAACCATCAGGTTGGGAGGTTCTTACCCCTCTGCAGAGGTGCAGTCAGTGTATTCTACGTCCCTAGCCGACTAGACAAACGTAATTTGGAATTGTTCCAGTTTACTTTGAAAAGAAATTCTGATATTCAATTCTTCTATGCTTCCTCCCGTCTGCTAATTGTGAACGACCTGTTGCAACAAGAATTTCATATCTTTGAGAGAGAGAGAGAGAGAGAGAGAGAGAGAGAGAGAGAGAGAGAGACAGAGACAGAGACAGAGACAGAGACAGAGAGCACTTTAGTTTATCTTACAAATAAGACTTGCCTATGGACTGCTATAATAGGAAATTCACCGTTTTTTAATGTTGTTGTCGGTCTCACTTGAACTACTAAGTGGATGAATTGATTACATCAAAATTGCTATATATTCAATTGTTTGATTCATCACTGTTTTTCTATGTCTCCTATTGTATTTCTTCCCATAATTCTTCTGTGTTCTTTTTCTCCATCATATTACAGTAGGTATCGTCACCTGGCAAAGTACCATAAAAAGAAACATCTCTTCACGCAGAAAGTCTTAAATTATTACATTCTTTTGTGTATCCATATCTGTTGTCTTTATTCCGAAGTATTTTAACTCTCAATGGATGAATACTCCCGATATCCTATAAGAGTATCAGATTGTCATTCTGTGTAATTTGCTTCGGTAACATCTGCCAGGGAAACTTGGTGTCAGGGTTTTCCATCAGTGCGAAACGCTACTTGGCATTACCTTATATCGAACGTAAGAGATGTACTGTGTTTTACAAAACTAGAAATGCACAAATTTCATGTGGTGCTTATTAGTTAGAAGAGAAATGGTTTCCTGATTTTTTAAAAATATATATTTTATGGTGAGTTACATTTATCGCAAACGGAATTTAAACTCTGCATCTAATTTTTTTTTTCTGTGCTCAATGCAAAATTGGTTTTCAAGACTTACATAAACTTGTATAACGATTCTATTTATTGATTATGATAGTTGTATAAAAACGATCGTAAAATATATTACGCCAAGAATTGCAATGCGTGACTTTTAGATTTAATCCTTTGCAAGCAGTAGTTTATTGGTTTGTTTGTTTGTTTGTTTAGGTTTTATGGCATATCAACTGTTGTTGGTATTTAATGCCAAATCAATTTTTATACAAAAAACAGCTCTATTTCAAGCAGTTCAGTTTAGCATTATTATACAGTTTAATAGTCAAAAACATTTCTATTTAAAACTATTCAGTTTAGTCAAACAGTTCTAATTCAAACAATTCAGCTTATTATGAGTATATTTTTGTTTACATGCAGTTAAATGCCAAAACAGTTCAATTTCAAACAATTTAATTTTGCATAAGTACGCAGTTTAAATGTCAAAACAGTTCTATTCCAAACAATTCAGTTTAGCATAAGTATGCAGTTTAGTTCAATTTTATCCATACACAATACCCAATCATGTGCTACACAACTCCGGGCCAGAATGGACCTGGGAACGATGACAATGAATGGGTACTCCGCATTCCCTAAATCTCCAACATTACAGGAACCGTTCCATCAGATAGTTTATCATAACCAGGACACTCATTGGAGATGGTCTTACCCCTGTGCAGAGATGCAGTCGGCGTATTCTACAGCCCCAGCCAACTGGGCCACAGGGCACTCGTTGGGAAGAGTCTTACCCCCGTGTAGATGCATTCGGTGTATTCTACAGCCCCAGTCGACTGGGCAAGCAATCAGTAAAATTGTTCTGATAGTAAAAAGATTAAAACTAGGACTCAAGTATCACATTCAAGAGGGAGAAAAAAAAAACATAAATTACAGCAGAAACTAACTGCACAAGCAATTTATGTACGGAAACAAAAAGAATGAAATCTAGGAAATATAAATGAGAATAAAGTTACTTTGTGGATATTTTAAGTGCTAGACTGGCAATATTGTACAAAATATTCCGACAAAAGTGAAATCTAAAAAAAAAAATAAACCAAATATTATCTAATAGCTGCACACAAAAAAGCCATCCAGATAAATTATGTAACACTTAAAATCGGTAAGACACAAAAGGATAACAAGTGTATGAAGAAATATTCGATACGATTTATCTCATTGCAAGCGAATGCAGTAAACGAATTCAAAAGATGTACAAATCCAGACATAACTGGAACAGAAATGTGATCCATTCTAAATTAGGCAAGATATTGCATTTTGAACATAATGTTGAATGGTATATACTCAATCAAAATCTGTCATAGAAAATAACATGCATAAAATTCTATAGGATTTGGGGATATGAAGGGATCACCTAACCCGGACCAAAAGACCAGACCTTGTGGTAAATGAAAATAAAAAAAGAAATTTAAGAATAATATAATGGATTTTGTCGTTCAAGTTGATCACTCTGTAAAAATAAAAGATATCGAAAGGATTGACAGGTATTTAGGCTTTTCCTGAGAAGTGAATAAGCGGTGGAAAAGTGGTGACGTGTATATCAGTTGTATTTAATGCAATTGGAACGTCCTCAAATGCTTGAGCCAGTGACTGGAAGAATTGGAAATCAGAGAACGAATCAAGACCACCATCCCAGATTACAACATTCTTGAGAATATTGAGAATAGTGATGAAGACCTGAGGAGGCATGCTGTCAACCAAACTCCAGCGAAAAGACTACCAGAGAACGCTTGTAGACATCTCGAAAATTGATAACAATGTGGTATGGTCGCCCAAATTTGGATAATAGACTGTCACAAAATGTACAAGATATCCATATTTATCAAGCCCTCCACTCGGACAGGATATGACACAAGATTAATTTTTAACCCGAGTTTAACAGGTTTGAATTCAGAGTTTTCCTTTTCCTAGACTTGCTGCTTCACCAGGGCTGTAGAACCTAGTCTGCTCTACTATTTGCCTATAGCTGGAGGAAGAATAATTGGATTCATACCTTTCTCAAGGGTATTAGTGCTATGTGAAATGCAATCAGACTCGTCCAGGATTTGAACTCGTGTCGCCATGTCCATTTCCTACGACGATAACCATGACCCCACGGGAACCTCCAAATGTACAAGACATCCGACGAATTTATAATCGAAAAAACTATGAAAAAATGGAGAATAAAACCGATACCGGGAAGAACAAGCTTAACTAAGGCGAAAATCCTTACAGGAATCTTCCAGAGAGGTGCGCTGTCACAATTAGTTATTGGAATTGCGATGATGCCAATAAATGACATACATAAGAAAAGGCACATGTTGATAAAACCTTTATAAATCACAAGAAAAATATCAACCACCTAATGCACATGGTCGACGTCAAAGTCTCTGTCAAAGATGAAAAAGAATTGGTATTCCTAAATCAGGCAGTGAAGATATACAGTGACGATATAGGAATGGAATTTCGCTAGGAAAAAAGCGCCATGCTAAAAATGAAAAGCAGAAAACGGCAAATGACAGTAGCTACCTAATCAAGAATGAATCAGAACGATCAGAGAAAAAAGAAACATATAATACTTGAGAATATTAGAAGCGGATCTAATAAATAAGCAGAGATGAAAGAAAAAAAACCACCTCAGATGAACGAGAAAACGACTGGAAACTGCATAGCAGAAATTTCATAAAAGGGATAAATACCTGGGCTGTCCCTCTCGTAAGGTACTTAGGACTATTCTTAAAATGCACGAGGAAATAACTTTAACAAATTGACTTGAGAACAAGAAAACTCATAATGGTGCATTAGGTTTTATATCCCAGAGATGATATAGGCAGACTCTATGGGTCAAGAAAAGAAGGAAGATAAGGATTTGCCAGCATTGTATATAGCGTCGATACATCGATAAGACAACTCGAAGGCTACATAAAAAGAGCGAATAAAGACAAATAACAGCAACGAGAAATAATACAAAAAACACAAGATCACCTGAAAAAAATAGCTAGAAAACAAAAATGGGCAGGAAAACGACTGTACAGAGATTTCAAGTGACAAACATGTAAAATCTCACACGCGAAAACTTTACATGGATGAGAAAGGGAAGCCTTTAGAAAGAAACTGAATCTTTTCTAATTTTTGCACAAAACATCGCCATAAGGTCCTTTGTCTAATGAGTAGAGTATTCGCTGGGAATAGTCTGAGAGATCGGGGTTCAATCCCTGGTCCACTCATATCAAAGCCTCAAAAAATGGTACCTGATGCCACCTTGTTTAGCATTCAGCATTTTATGGTAAGGATCAACGGTAAAGTGGCGCAATCCAATGAATGGAGCAGTGCCTTCCCCTACAACTCGGTGTAGTAGTTATTGAAAAGGGAGCCAATTTAACTTATATTAATGGAAAAAAAAAGAAAAAAAAAGAACAAATTAGAAAAGTAGGTTATGTGGTGATCGAGACGAAACGATCCATCATATAATTAGCGAATGCAGTAAATTAGCGTAAAGAGTATATAAGGCGAGACACGAACGTGTTAAGAAGGTAATACAATGCGAATTTTTCACGGAATTTGAATTTGATCAAACAAACAAGTGGTATATGTACTACCCCGAATCAGTCCTGGAGATTGAGTCGCAAAAAAACTTCTCTGAGATTTTGAGATACAAATGGATCACCTAATCTCGGCCAGACGACCAGACAATGTGATAGTCAATAAAAAAAGAAATCCTGCCAAATAATGGACGTTGCCGTTCCGGCAGACACCAAAGTGATAATAAAACAACGCAAAAAGAAAGATACATACCGAGACTTTGCTAGAAAACAAAAATATCCACGAAACATGAAGTTGATGGTGATACCAATTGTGTTTGGTGCAGTTGGGACGATCTTTAAAGGATGAGTAAAGGAAGTTGATGATTTGGAAATAAAAGGAAAAGAGTAGGCTATCGAGACTACCGCATTATCAAGATAGGCCAGAATACTGAGAAGCGTTCTGGAGACTTGAGGTGACTTATTACCACTCAAATTCCAAGGATAAACCATCAGGTAACACTGGAGTGAAAAAAGAGTATATAATAATAAAAATAATAATTAAAAGAAAGTGAAAAGAAGAATAAATACTTCGAACTTACTCGGGGACTGAAAAAACTGTGGAAGATGAAAGTGATGTTTATATGAATTATAATTGGTGAACTTGGTACATTCACCAAAGGATTAATGAAGGGACTGGAGTACATGTAAATAAAAGGACACGTGGAGACCATCCAAACTTCAGCATTACTGAGAAAATCCAGAATGCTGAGAAGAGTCCTAGAGACTTGAGGAGACTCGCTGTCACTCACACTCTAGTGAAAGACCATCATCTAACGGCAATGAGAAAAAAACTCTCAAGGAGTGTGAAGGTAATGGACGCAACGAACTTGTAACAACGAAGGAAGGAAGGCGAGAACAGGAAGGAGAGAGAGACGGAAGGAAGGAGAAAGAGGGAGAGAATACTCGAATCAATACGCCCTGAAACTGACGTGCTAAATCCATCGCAGCCTACCGACACACAGAATTGGGATTTGGTCTTTGTCTTTAGTGTGAGGGATTCATTGAAGAGACGGGAGTTTGCGAAAGGAACCCCAAGAATCACTTTCACGGTGTCTTTTACGTCCGCTCTTGACAACAAGCTATTTCGGCAATTATGGCCTACGAACCAAAATTGATTCCCCTTTTTAACGGGACCGATGCCGGGCAATCGGTGGTTGAATGGGTGGAGAAGGCAGAGTTGGTGTGCCGGTTGAGCGGGGTAAAAAATATCGAGTGCGTTGTGCCGATGCGCCTCTCGGGGGACGGATACGCAGTGTATCAGCAGCTGAGTGAGGAGAAGAGGGCTGACTTTGCCTGTATAAATGATGTTCTTTACACAGCATTTGCCCTCAGTCCTGTGACGGCTTATAAGCAGTTTGCAGCGCTCCGTTTGCGTCCGGGAGAAACGGTGGACGTCTTCTTGGCAGAGCTACGCAAGCTCGCGACTCAGTTCGGAGGTATGACGGAGCGAGGTCTGGTCTGCGCATTTATTGATGGGTTGCCGGAGCATGCGGAGAATCTTCTTCAGGCCACTACCCGAGTAGACGACTTGCCGATATCTGAAATATTGGCCCGTGCCCGAGCAATATTGAAGGACAGTTTCACTGGCACAGAATCGGCCGCTGCAGCAGCTCAACTACCGGGATTTCAGGAGAAGGGGGCCACAGCTCTAAGGAGATGCTATGTGTGTCCCAGGTCCCCAAAGACTCTCATTTGGTATCGATGCAAACGACAGGGCCACGTTGCACGAAATTGTCCGGGAAACGAGTGAGGGGACGAGTCTTCAGCGCCAGTCTCTTCCCAAGACCTCATCTGAACGGCGCTCTGCCTGTAGTCAGTGTGCAGATTGACGGGGTAAGACGTACTGCCCTGGTGGATGCAGGCTGTACGCAAACCCTAGTACGCAAACCATGCTGTCGGACGTGGAAGAAAAAGCGAGTTCCCTTGCTGGTTGTAGGAGGGAACTCGTCAATGTGTTGTGGAGAGAGCGAGGTCCAAATTGGCATCGGCAATGGACCTTCAGTCGCCGTACGAGCTCTGGTTGTAGATGAGGATCTGTTTGGATATGATCTGCTACTTGAGCTGAATGCGTTCAGAAAACTTGGTGGAATGACTATGTCTGACACCGGCGAAGTGAAATTTCCTCAGCGTGAAAGACTGATGTGTGCTGCCATTACCCTCGACGAGCCTGACTTTCATGCTGAATATGACGAGGCCAAGCGCATATGGACTGCATCTTGGAAATGGTCCGGTGACCAGCCACCTGTGTCTTTGAAAAACAGGCTTTCAGAATACCCTGCCCATAAGCGACTCCAAGGTGAATATGTGCGGGAGTTGCAGGCTTGGATTCAGAACGGTGGGCTGATTCCGTACCTGGAGAGCGAACTTGGCCCTCCTAAAGGCCTGATACCATTAATGGCCAAATTACAGGAAAGTAAGCAAAAGGTCCGGCCAGTTATGGACTATCGCGAGTTGAATGAGCACGTGAATGCGTATACGGCTAATGCGGACGGGCATATCTGCAGATCCAAGTTGACAAGTCACTGTGGCCGTTCCAAACGGTGAAAATTAAAGGGCAGAGGTACTGCCTCACCCGCTTGGGGTTCGGGCATAATGTAGCTCCACAGATTATGCGGTCTATCGTAAAAGCTGTGATCGGGCAAGATGAAACCGCCAGTCGCGCTACCTCTTCGTATGTCGATGACATATTTCTTAACGAAAGTGTGTGTTCGGCAGCCCAAGTGTAGACGCATCTTGAACGGTTTGGACTGACTTGTAAGACTCCGGAACAACTAAGTAGTGGCGCTCGAGTGTTGGGCGTCTACGTCTGGGAGAAGCACGGCAAGGTTAGATGGCGACGCGACGCTGAGCGTCCGAAGGTTCCCAATGTATTTACGCGTCGTGCCGTCTTTTCTGTGTGGGCGGCTGACCGGGCATTTTCCAGTGTGCAGCTGGCTCCATGTTGCAGCTGCGTTTGTGAAACGGAGAGCTAACGCTGTGACAACCGGATGGGACGACGAAACACAAGACCCCATGTTGCGTCGGATGCTTGAGGAAATTGTGATGAGATCGTCACAAACTGATACAGCACGTGGTGACTGGTGCGCGAATGGTCGGGAAATCACTGTGTGGGTGGATGCCAGCTCCCTGACCACCGGGGTGGCTATTGAATATGACGGAGCCATCATTGAAGACGCAAGTTGGCTACCCCCGGTGCACGCAGATAAGCACATCATCCTGGCAGAGCTTGACGCAGTGTTGAGGGGCATTAATCTGGCGCTGCACTGGAAGGCGAGTGTGATTCACCTGCGGACAGACTCGGCCTGCGTGCACCGGTGGATTTATGACACCCTGTCCGAGAAAGCAAGGGTGCAGACTAAGGCGGCGTCGGAGATGTTAATAAGACGGCGACTGATTACGCTCCAATAATTAGCGGCGGAGTATAGACTGACAATTGACGTGGCATTCGTTAAATCCCAGGTGAACCGAGCCGATCCACTCACTAGAGTGCCCCAACGATGGCTGGATGCACTTCGGAAAGAAGCGGAACCCATCGAGCCAGTATGCGCCGCATCTAAGGGTGAGCTGGATCCCTCTCGCATTCGGACCATTCACCGATCTTTTGGGCACCCTGGCGTAAAGCGTACACTCTACTTCGTCAAACTGGTGAGTCCTGAGGTCTCTAAGGCAGTTCTTCGGGAGGTAGTTAGAGAATGCGAAGAGTGTCAGTCCATAGATCCCGCCCCGGTGAGTTGGAAGGCAGGCAGACTGGACGTATGCGAGAACTGGAGGAGGGTTGGAATGTACGTGACTCACCTTGGAGGTCGTCATTACCTAATTTTAATCGACTGCGGTCCCAGTCGGTTTGCTGCCAGCATTGTTCGGCAGTTGGAGACCGTATTTTGCGAGAGGGGGGCGCCTGTTGAGCTTCTCACAGATAACGCCACGACCTTTAGCGGAGAGACCTTCTCTAAATTCGCCGAGCGCTGGAACGTTCGGATGAGATTCCAATGCGCAGACGTACCAGCTGGCAACGGGATTGTGGAGAGATCTCAGCGCACCATAAAAGATGTCAGTCTGTCGAAGAAATTAGCACAATTGTGAGTGTTCAGTCAAGCAGAAAGAACCTATAGTAACCGGGAATCAAAATCACTTACTATCGCAGTAAACATATTTTCCTGCTCTTCTTCAGAAAGGGTGGGGATTTTAGTTTTTGCCACGATCTTTTAGGCTTCCAGAAAAAAAAGTATCATATCAAAATACGAACCAAGCGAATGGTACTGATTCAAATATACTTTTATGAAGGATTAAAGATGTATGCTTTTAATCAAGAGCATAAAATATGATCAAATCAGACAGAGAATAAACATGGCATGGTAACAATATTGATATTTAGAAAGAAAAGAAAATATGTCTTCAACAATAGTAAAAGCATTCACTCAACTTAAAGGTGGAGGGGTTTAAATCAGAGATCTTGTTAAAGTATTTGTCAGTTGATTCCGCGTATAAGTTTCGGCTTTCCTATTATCGCTGTCTATAACCTGGTGTAAGGTAATCACGACGGTGGTTAAATTTGCTTTCTCTCAATCCTTGGGATTATTTCGTCAATTTGTAATATGACTGGCTTTCTTCACTTTCTCTACTCTGAGTAGTCTGCTTCCTCTATCCAATTGTCGTGTTTTCTTAATTCACTTCGCTTTTTATACACCCCAGTTAGTCAGGAAGAAGGCCCGGTTTCTCTGCAGAATTCTTAGAAAAGAAAAAAAAAAACTTTTGAGTTCATTTCCATCGGAGGAGAAATAATGATGGGCGTCGCTAAGAAATATCAAGCTTCTCCAGATTTGGTTTCCGGCCATCAATTCCGCCTTCTACTCTTCGATATACCTACCATATTTGCCTTACCCCTACTTTTACCTAAAAGGGGCGGTCCTCCCAAATTTGGAAATACTACAATCTTATGTTCGCGTGGCGCCAGTAACCATTTCATCATAAATGTGAGAGAAATGCCCTTAAATTTTACATTCTTAAATTTAAAACGAATGCACTTTCCCAAATTTTTTGTTCCTTGGCCGACTGATAGCAAAGGGCTGATTTCCATGTCCATCTACTCAACTGATATTCCGCTTACCTTGGCATTGTAGACACTGGAGTTTCTGATTCATGAGAATAATGAATAACAATTGTTCCTATATATATATAGTCATTTTCTTTTGGTCAAAAGAAAAAGATTCTGATTTCTTCCTGAAGTTATCCCCGTTAATTTTCAATTTTTTCAATGTACGGAGTATATTTTTCTAAAATCCGCCAGCGCAAATTCTTATTTTTATGCTCAATAAATTTCCTCGACTGACCTCTAACCTATAGTGTGTGACGGATTGCTACTCACGTTCTAGTCATAGCAAAAGACTAAAATAGTCGACCAGAAGACAAGGTCCATATCAGAAGAAAATGGGACAATGGGTCTGGATGGCGCATCCACCCTAAAAAACTGGTCGGCAGTACGTGGAGATCAGCAGATACTATAATTTGAAAAAAAGAAGTCACTGATTAGCTGAAGGATAGCACCCTTCAAGGACGGCCAATAGCACGCCAAGAATGCAACTGTGATAAAAAGTCATACGGCGAAAATCTTCAGAGAGGAACACACGCAGCGTCCAGCCTACTTAAAAGAAATGTCCTGTGGCTACGCAACCTAAGAGACCCGGCAAGATTTATCGTGGAGACCACATGGTATCAGAACGATAATAATAAAAGAATACAGGATGAAACTTTCATGATGTTTGAAAACAGAAACACCACCTTTCCTTTCTGTGGACAAGAGAAAAAGAAAAGTAAGTAAAGACAAACTTTTGGATGTAGACCCTCTTGCCTCTCCGAGTGAGATAAAAGAACTGAATTAACCAATAATTTTACTGAGATAACCAAAGATAATTAAAATCACATTCTTTTGTTTCCACCACTCTTCCTGTTTCATTCGCATATATCCACGACGTCAATACATATAAATGCTTACATCATTCCACTACCCAAATAATTCATTGATTTGTTTTGTATTATTCGGTGTTTGTTCGCTTTTGGTAAATAAATTTTGTTATATTGTGCCACCATGTCTTTGTCATTTCCTCACTTCAATGATTTCTGTCCATTATTTCATTTTCAATGTGTTTGAGCTGATCTCGCGGGAGATGAAATAATGTTTCATGTGAAATATGTATATTCACATGTTCCGACATCCTTTCGGTTCGTAACATGTGTCAAATGTGAATTTTCACCTGAAAATAGTAAGCCCATGTCCATTGTAGGAGGTCTTATGTTAGTTTTATATACTAGAAGAATATTTGTTAATTAAAACAGTCATTAGATCAAGTTAAAATATATCAGTAATGCGAGAAAGCTTCTTCATCGATAAAGGCGAAATAGCGAATTTCTCTCAATCACTAATTCGAGCGCAAATGGGGACATTCACTCGTAAACTGAATTTGAATATAAAAAAAAGATATAACTTCTGATTAACAGTTTTAACAACGGAAGTCTTTCAATTCAACGTATATATATATATATATATATATATATAACCTTTTACAAATATGTACGTTTACCGTTTTTTATAAAGCAACAAACTTATATTGCTTCTTGATTTTAAATCCAGCAAATATTTATCTATTTATCAATCTCTCTCTCTCTCTCTCTCTCTTTCTCTCTCTCTCTCTCTCTATATATATATATATATATATTAGGACATATTTGGCTAAATAGTAAAGAATACATTCTTTGCAAGCACAAGTTCGTAAGAGTTCTATTTACAAAGTCGTATTGTACTTACACGGTTTTTATTACTTTATCAATATACACTCTCCTCGAAGATCCCCTCTGATGGCACCGTAATTATTTGGCAACAAATTATTGGGAAATTTATCAGCCAATTCCGACCAGATATTATTACATCGGTAGGGATCAAAATAAAAATATGTAGGTAAAAGACGTCAATACTATTTAACCAGATACGTCTTAAAGAAGAAACGCTGACCAATGACACACACACACACACACACACACACACACACACACACACACACACACACACACACACATATATATATATATATATATATATATATATATAAGTACTGATGTATATTTAAGTATATTTGCTAATAAATTAAAGAAAGCAACATTTTTTTAAAAATTTCCATGGTAAGTCTACTACCGTCGGGAAATGTCCTTGTATTCGATGGATACTTATTCTGTACAGTTTGCCAAATTCTAAGAACAATAGTTTTAATATAAAAAATGTTCAGAGTGCAGTTGTGTTTTCGACAGTATGGTGATGTTTTTGACAAGTGCGTTTAAGGATATCTCAATAAAACACTCAATGTAAATTCTAAAATTATTTGCTTGTATTTTTCCGATGAGTTTATTCTCTTGCTGAAGTTAAACATATAAAGAGATACACATTAACCTTCGAAAACAGACATGGAAAAATTGAAAGTTAATGCTTTGTCAACTATGAAAATTAATGTTTGATTTTAAATGAATATATAAATATTGAAATATGTATCATAATAAGTCGTATTGAACTGTGAGTATTAAACTCAGAATTCAATTTCTTATGATATACATTTAAAGAATATCGCTGGGAAAATGTACTGCGAATCTCAAAATATTAGAGTAGATGTCATTAATTTGGAAATGTTTCTAAATACGTTTGTTGGTAAATGTCTATATACTACGCTTGGCGAAGAAGAAAATGATGTTAATTTCAGACTAAAAACCGTTTTTTTTTTATATGGCAGTATGAGGTTCTTACTGGTGCTAAAACTTATGGAGGGAATGATACATTTTCTGTTTAGGAAAATGTTATTTTCCTTCTCTAACAACATAAAGAAATCTTATATTCTTTCAAAGAAACTGAAAAGTCAATTTCAAAGGTCAGTACCAACCGAACTTACAGATTGTCAACATAAGTAAACAGGTTTTGGGGTTTTGTCAGTGCGTTGACCAATTTTTAAATCACAACATTTTTTGCCCTCCTGTCGGGGTTAAAAGATAAGATCTTTGCTATTTTTTTTGTTAACGTAAATGAAAATACCACCCAATAAGGCGTGGGCAGTGATCCTTAATTAACCAAGCCCCTATATTGTGGTTTAATTGGATGACTAATCAAATTCTGATACGTGGAAAGAATCTCGTCTCACTGATGCAGATTAGCACGTTTGATTGGCTGTCCAGTCAAACAGTGGTAAATGTATAAAAACTTATCGCTGATTTGTTGGCCAATCCAGAATATTTGTTCCTGGAGGAATTTTCTATAAAAGGAGATGTTTTAGGACTCGATGAAAGAAGAAGTCGGGTGTCCATACCAAAGACAAGAAAAAAAAAAGAAAATAAATCTATCCAAGAACTAAAGCCTCTCCAGCAAAACTGTCACTCTCCGAAAAATTGAATATGATAGAAAAACTGCAGAAGGCAAATACCTCTATTGCCTATATCGCAAATACAACAAAAACGACAATTTCTCTCAATAAATTTATTGTATATATTATTGTTACACCATTGTGGTTAAATGAATATTTGTTAATTGTTAACGGAGAGTTTTTTCTTGTCTTTGAGTTTCCAACAACCAGGCAACTTGCTCCAACCACCCTGACTTCCTGAAGAAGTTTCGGATAGATTATGTCATTCCCCCAGCTGTGGATCTTTCAAGCAAAACGTGGGCTTAGAGGGAGTTTTAAAAAAACAGCCACTTGAAAATGTATGTGGTAGTCATGGAACAGCAATCACTAAAATTATCGTGACAAAAATAGTACATTTTATGTCGCTCAATTAATTGTTAATTTTTGAACGATGAGCGCAAAACTCCATATACTTACAGATCTTGTGTCTTTTAGGGAAACTTTTTCAAGTAATGCTGGCTGTACCGTGTAAACAGAAAAAAAAACAGTTGGATATTTTGTGCAGATTTAACCGTTACAATTTCCATTTTTATAGCTCGATTTTGCTTTTCTTTCTATCTTCAATTTATTAACCTAAAATTTTAAAACAATTCAAAGTGAACAGGAATCAATTCTCATGATTCAATAACGTAACATTGGCCCATTAATGGTCAATATTAAATAAATATAGTTAAATAGCTGAATTTTTCTTTAATATAATCAAATAGAAATAAATAAACTGGATAGTATTTGAGTTCAGACTTTCTATTTGATTATATTAAAAAAGTATATTCTCATTTATCTAAGTAAAAATAAAACAAGTCCTTATTTTTTTCTTAGCATTTTATATTTAAGGAGCTAAGAACGTACAGACGACAATCTATTCCTTTTTAAAATTCAAGAAAATATATTCATCAACTTGGAAACAATTAAAACTATTTTCAAGTTAGTTTAACAATAAAAGTTTTATCCAATTTGATGTTTGTGTACTTAGTTTTATTTTACTTGTAACCATAAAAAATGGAATGAAATGATTCATCTTTCATAAAATTAACATCTAGAAATCGATCCGATAAACTGATTTAAAATAAATGCATTCTTTATTTAAATAAATCCGTACCGTTCTTGCATTATAATAATTTTCTCTCACCATTATTGTGTTTCCATTGAACATTTGCTTTTTTTACTTAATGGATTATTCTACTGAGAGATTTTTATTTTTAAATCATTCAGAGTTTTCGGATTACTGTCTTCATCTTTATTGTTATATTCCTAATCGGCCGATGAGTCCTCTGGCCTTCTTCAGGTGTTCCTTGTCGAACTTGGCGGTCTACACAGAAATTCGAACCGCGTCTTTTATTTAATGCATGGGTTTCGCATGCTTTGATTCCGTTAACCAATCAAGAGTGAACATGCTACCTCCGAATAAGGTCGGAGGACACATCGGCCAAAATGCTATAAATATAGCAACAAAGATGAAGTCAGTAGCTCGAAAGACCTAAATGATAAAAATCAACAAACTTCAGGAAATCAGACTTTTTTTTAGAAATATATACAAAAGGAAATTTGACTAAATTTCCCATACAGCTACAGGAAATTTCATGTCAATGATTGTCGATGACAGTGCCCTATTTTGATATGCTAAACATTTATTTTGTGCTTAAGAAAATGTTTAAGATATTGGTATACACATTATACATCATAATGTTAGACAAATTAAGTTTAATCCAGAAAAAAACAACAACATATCAACGAGAAAGGAGTAAAATTATTGTGATGCATCATTTTTCCGAGTCGGATGAGTTCGTCTTAATATTTTGAATTTCCTATGAACTTCTATAAGATATTAAAACAAATGAAATTAACATTTTTGAATCCTAACGTTTTTGAGGCATTATGGATTATAAGACTAAGGACATCACAACATATACATGTTTTCTGACGGACAGTATGAGGCTAACAGACAAACTAAAATTTTAAAAAGTATCTTCTGTTTATTTCATGTTTAAATTTCTAAGTATTTCACAATATTTCCTATGAATGAGACAATGAACTTTTACAAATAGTAATTTTTATTTAAGTAGATATGTTAACATAAAAGATCCACATTTTGTTCCAAGTTTGTAATTATCACATGGAATGGAATCTGTTTTGAGAAATATTAAAGGGGTTTTGCAGAAACATATTTTCAGTCAGTGAGCAGAACTATCTTTATTCATTGATTTAAAAACATTAGTATTTGCCCGATTTGCAGATCGTAATTTTAAATGATGTGATGCAATCATTTAACAGCTTCAGTTTAAAATGACTGAACTTAATAAATTTTGATTACATATGAACTGTTAGTTTGGCTGGGCACATAATTTATTATCGTTTTCTTTTTTTCAAATTAAAATTATGTACACTTAGGAAAGGATGGTATAAAATATCTTCCACTTATTATTGTTTATTGTTCCTTTCATAACCTACTTTGAGCCATCCATTTCTGTGAGAAATGATGATTTTTGTGCTGAATCTTATCATTAAGGTCACTTAGTATATACACTTAAAATTTGGGAGCATTGCTTCAAAATGTTTGGTCGTGTATAGAGAAAGGAGAACTTCTTTCCTATTGTTAATAATGGTTGACTAAGCTTCTGGAAAGAAAAATTAAAATCCCTTCACCTTATACTGTATCTGCTGTTATTCATTGAAGAATGAACATATCCTGAGTGTACTTAATAAAATATTGTTTAAAAGCTTTTTTAGTTTACTAAGCTTTTGGCTAGTTTCCAAAGATTTATCAAGCGTAGATTGAGGGATAATGAAACTATGTAAATATTCCTAAATTATAAAAAATACATGAATTAGCATGAGCAGAAAATGTGATCTTAACTGACCTTATCTATAACGTCCTCAGTAGTTTGTTGATTACTTAATTCGAGAGTATGTTCACAGCCCACTTATCAAGTCATTTGGTGGTAAATTCTGCAACAACTAATCATTGTATTAACTATTCCCAATAGAGTCTTCTTTTATTAGAATGACGATTACGAACAATATATTCATTCCTCATAAGTAAATTTATTTACTTATTTACTTTTTGTGTAAGTCATTAGATATTCACAACTAGGAATTTTAGGTTTGACTGCGAGCGGTATCTTTTTATTTAATACAATGCAGTAGCGAAGAAGCTACAGTCATAAGACTAGTAAATCATTTTACATTGTTTTGCTTCAACGCTAGAAAGACAGTTGGAAATATAATCCTGTTTGAAATGTTCTTTTTCTTGCTTTTCCATTGTTTCACTCGACGTCTGACATTAGGAATTGTTTCCATTGTGTAGGAAACAAAAGAGATTTCTGCAGTTTTATCACAAGCACGAAGGACAAGAATGGAATAAATAAATAGATTGAATATAGCATAAGATTCCCCGAGCGGAACCGATTACGCATTTGCAAGAATAAAAGACTTAAGCCAGTCAATATTAAAAGTAATGTTTCATATTTCAATTACACATTGTCAGTGTCTTCTCTCTGGCTAATTCCCCTTTTCTCGATCTTCATATCGAAGGTTCATAGATTGAATAGAGTGAAATATAAATCAATTTAAGCTAAGTCAATGAGATTACCAACCTGTTTTGTGAACGCTGATCATGTCTAAATTAATTTTAATTGTAATTTATTTTTGTCAAAAAATAAATAATATTGATGATGAAATTTAATAGATATAGATAAATACAGAAGGTTGATTATTATATATTTCATACTTGTAAATCGGTAAATGCACCCAGCAGCTCTCATCTCATACTCACTGACACGTACATCTTGTTTGGTTGGTTGGTTGGTTGGTTTTACTACATGTTATTAGGTGTTTCTTTTTTCTAAAGCCATTTTTCTAAATAATCAATAAAGTACAAAAATGTATTTTTAAATATATTTCTATGACACTAAAAGCTACTAACACTAGGTGTAATGACAGCCATAGAGCGACTCCATGCTCAGGATTTCTAGAACTGGAGCCTCATCACCGGATGCACCCAGAACCCCTTTTTTTAAGGAGACGGTCTTTCCCAGTTGCAGTGGGGTTTAGTATGTAAAGCTTTCCCGGCATGGTAAACTTGATATGCATAATCCTACGTAAATATCAGAAATTGAAAGTAAATCGGTTTTTGCTTCGTTCCTTTATGCTTGTTACATGAGTGTCAGAAATATTCATAACAAAGCTTTTATGAGACAAAGTTAAAATTATAGAAGAAAAAAATCCGTTATAAATTAGGGGGTTATTTTCGTATGACTCATCACCTAAATTCCCCACGTCTTTCTCTTTCTGATTACATTTCTTCTTTCTTTTTTCTTTTCTTCTCTCTCTCTCTCTCTCTATATATATATATATATATATATACATATATATATTACGCTTTTTTTCAATTAGTCTCGTGTGATTTTTTTATCCCCACTTTCCTTTTAACTTGTACCCTCTTTTATTTCCTTTGACATTGATTTATATTCCCCCCAGCAGATTTGTTAGCTTAGCTTATTTCTTTTTTTTTATTTATGTATTTATTTATGTATCAGTTTGTAAGCAAAGTAAACCATAAAACATTTTATTTACATATGTCCTTTGTGACGACAACAATACTATTTTGTTTTTGGGAAAAAAATGTGTTGAAGATGAAGTCTTATCACGTACATTTGAAATTATTTCCCATTCAGACACTAGTTGCTGTTTCTAATACTATGGATTCTGTTATCAATTCCTTTATATGTCGGTAATATATGCAATCTTCTATTTTTATGGAGTGCAGTCTTTTTATAAGACCATTGGGTTCAAGTAACGAAAACTACAAATGCAAATTTCGGCTTTCAGTTTTTGAATTAATTTTTATCAAACTGAATCTGCCATTACTGCCCTAGATAACTTTTTGTCATTTAATCAAAATATTATGTCAAAGTTTCGACCAGACAACTACAGAAAATGACTATCATATATATATATATATATATATCAACACATATGAGTCATCATCATCATCATCATCATCATGTACCGCTATCAGCATGGATATCCCTGACCCTCTCTCACCACCCCTCTCTATCGTCCATTGCTCCCGGCATTTCTTCAGGGCTACATCCCGTATCGGAACAGGACTGCTGTATGCAGGTTCGTGCTGGTCGTCCTACCTTTGCTCGTCCATGTGAAGGGGTCCACAGGAGTACATCGCGTATGAGCTCGTCCCTATTTCTCCAGCAGTGTCTCCCATAAGTTGCTATCCAAAAATAAACAGACTTATCTGTTCCCAATTTTGAGTAATTATCGCAGCCCTACAGTCATTACATCTGTGAATAAAATTGTATTTGTATAATCTGTGATTAAAAAAAGCATGAGATTTTCAGGCAAGCGATACTCATTTAAATATACTAACATTTTTAAATAATCACTTAGACAAGTAAATAATCCAACAATAATCAAAGAGCAAATTTAATTTTTGTGTGTGTCGAAATTCATAAAAAATGTGTCCTTTACCCCGGGAATTATCTGAAATATCTTGACTGGCGGACAGCGATTCTTATTTATCTATCTCTGTAAATCTTATTGCATTCATCATCAAGAATTTAACAAAAACTAATCCCTCAAAACCTGTTGTCAGCTTTGTAATACTTTCAGCGTGTGTCTTCATCTGTATTGAATACAGTTTCGTGCACAATCTCATCTATTATTCATTTTTCATTACAAAAATCGTTAAAATTACTTGAACCGTACAAAAAAAGCAACAGGAAATATAAAGGTTTTTGCAGAATTATGCCAAATAACAGGCTTAGCCAGAATAATGTCGACTCATGGCAACTATCGGTTCAATGTACAAATACGTTCAGTTCCAGTACCTTATTCGAATCGGGTTGTTTCTGATTCAGTCTCAAATCTATATTCATTGAGATTCTTGGCTGCCAGTTCTATTTTAACGAATCACTTTTCAACTGACATTGAAAAACGATGTCGTTCCCGTCAATGATGAAAGTTTTATCCATTTATCAAAATAAACGAATCGATATATAATTGCTTGTTGACCTGTTATACATTAAACTGTTCTATGACTTGCTAATATCAGATAACATCTTACGTTACTTAAAAAAGAAGCACATATAATGTAATGAATATCTTCGTACAAAATGGAATCAGAGACTCAAGTTCAAATCCTGGACGAAGCTAGTAGCGTTTGACTCCGCACGAATGCATCATTATCATCATCTTGTCGTGCCGCTAGCACGGATATCCCTGAATCTTTCTCGCCACTTCTCCCTATCGTTCATCCCCTCTGACAGGTCTTCAGGGCTACATCCCGTATCCCCACATAGCTGCTGTATGTATGTTCTACTTTGTGATCCTGCTTTTGCTCGGCTATATGTGGGGGTCAATAGGAGTACATCACTTATGAGTTCGTCTCTGCTTCTCTTGCGGGGTCCTGCGTGTCTGGTCGTCTAACTTGGATAGTTTTCGTGATTGGAGGCAGGTGGCCGTATAGTTGGTACTTTGTGGGATGTTGGCGCCAGGACTTGTTCAATATTGCTCGCTCGAATGCACTTTGGTTGAATATGAATCCATCTGGAACTTTGGATAAATAGTTGCTGCAGACTGGATTATTTGGTTTTAATAAGGCAATCCATCTAGAAGAAGGAAATTCTACATTCAAAAAAGCAGTATTCCCCTTAAACATTAACATCGTGTCGCATTATACTAAAAAATGCAGGATTGAGGAAATAAATACTTTGTAACAAAGAAATATACAAATTGAACTGCATAGGATAAAAATGTCACAGATGTCTATAATGTCACAGAGAAGAATGGAAGTAAGGAGTAATATGTTCTATTAATTAACATAATACACAAGAATGCTGCGACCAATATTGAACAGGTCCTGGAGGCAGCACCCCAGAAAGCAGCTGCTATAAGGCCAACTACCACCCATCACGAAAACTATCCAAATTAGACAAACCAGACTGCAGAACACTGCTGTAGAAGCAGGGACGAGCTCATTAGTGATGTGCTCCTATGGACGCCTACATATGGCCGAGCAAAAGCAAGGTGACCAGGCCGAACCTACATACAACAGCTCTGTAAAGATACAGGGTGTAGCTCTGAGGACCAGGTCGGAAGCGATGAACGATAGAGAGAAGTGGCGAGAGAGAATCAGCGATATCCTTGTTGATGGCTCGACAAGATGAGGATGATGATAATGATGAATTAAGCTAAGGAATATAGCTAAAACCTCAAACTTTTCACAAAGTCATCAATGTGAATGAGTCATTGATTTATGTATATTTATAATAACATTTTGCTATAGTTTGAATACTGTTGAATACGTATGATGACATTTGTATCATTCCTCTCAATGATTAGAAGATACCATATGCTTAATCTCAATTATTCTGGAAATTAGTTCATTTACGATTTCTTACCGAGAATCTTCTGAAAATACTATTATCTCTTGTGCACACTTGTTTCGTGTGTTTGGCATTTATATTTAGAATCTTCTCGACCAACAATACTTTTTATCAGGAAGCATTTTATTTCATTCTAAGAAATTTTACAATCATTATGTCTCTGCAGGGAACATATATTTTATGTTGTATATCTCCTCCCCTTTGCACATCTTAGATGTAATTAATTATTCGACTATCCGAGCACATTAGAAGATTTATGATATGCCTCAAATTTGTCATTGTTTCACATATATCCCTTATATTTCATGATCTAGGCTTGGAGTATAATAACTACTTGATGACTTCCTTTCAGGGCCAAAATCAGTTACATTATGCAAAAAAAAAAAAATTAATCATGTTGATAGAAATAACGGGAAAAAAACAAAGTTGAATCAGAGAACAATGAATGAAAGGAGAAGTCTTTTCCTGTAAAAAATTTAAAAAAAGATAGCCAAATGAATATATACATGTGTGTGTGTGTGTGTGTTTGTGTGTGTGTGTGTGTGTGTGTGTGTGTGTGTGTGTGTGTGTGTGTGTGTGTTAGATGACAAAATGATATGCAAGAACAACAATCGTTTATGAATTTAGGATAAAATTAAATAATACTCTAATTCTGTCAAGAAGGGCAGTATAAAAACTAAAATTTTCAAACAATATTGCTCACGTTCTTAATTCAAAGACTTTCCTTTATAATTAGAGGCTGGAGAAAAATAAATTGATGCTTCCGTAAGAGAGAGAGAGAGAGAGAGAGAGAGAGAGAGAGAGAGAGAGAGGGAGGTGCAAGTAGTATTCTCGACATCCTATTTATTCAAAAACATTTATTTTCCAAAACATATATTTATTTTTAAGATAGTTTCTTTTCCCTTTTTATGCACTTAATTCAATGAAAATTAATAATTCAATGACACAGTCATTATACAGTGAATGTTTCTGATCAGATGTACATAACAATTATTTAAAGCTACATAAACTGTTGTTTCGTCTTTGTATTCTTTTAAATTATTGATGTAGTATCGTACGTAAATTAGATCATCATCATCATCATCATCATCATAATATCGCGCTGGTAGCACGGATATCCCTGACCCTCTCTCGCCACTCCTCCCTATCGTTCATCGCCCTAGGTAGGTCTTCAGGACAACATCCTGTATCCTCACATAGCTGCTGAATGTACGTTCGAGCTGGTCGTCCTGCTTTTGCGCGGCCATGTGTGGGGATCCATAAGAGTTCATCTCTTATGAGTTCATCTCTGCTTCTCCAGCAGTGTCCTGCATGTCTGGTTCGTCTAACTTGGATAGTTTTCGTGATAGGGGGTAGGTGGCCTTACAGTTGGTGTCTTGTGGGGTGTTGCTGCCAGGACTTGTTCAGGATTGCACGCAGCATTCTTGTGTAATTGCCATCTAGCTTCTTCTCCAGCCGTTTTGTTAGCGTCCATGTAGTGCATCCATATAGCAGCATCGATGTGACCGCTGCCTGGAAGTAACTGCGTTTCATTTTATCGGTTAGGTCTGATTTCCATATAATCGATAGCCTATTGATCGCTGTCCATGCTTTCGTTAACCTCGTTTCGATGTCCTTTTCGGTTGATTCGACGCTGCTTCTTAGGTACGTGAATTTGTCTACTAGTTTAAGTGGGGTTCCTTCTAGAGTGGAGATGTCCCCCGTTTGGTTATAGCATATATATTCTGTTTTGTGTGCATTAACATAGAGGCCTATGCTTGCTGCTGCTCGTTCCAAACTATGCAGAAGTGTTTCGGCTTGGTCAGGTGTATTTGCCAGTATCGCTATGTCATCGGCGTAGTCGGCATCGGTAATTGTTGTTGCAGGGTATCTTCTGCTTCTTTTCTTCGTCAGTTCGAAGCCATTCTCTTTGATTTTGTCGATCGATGTTCTAAGTACGTAGTCTAGAAAAATGATAAAGAGGTACGGGGCCAGCGTGCCCCCTTGTAGTACTCCTGCTACAATGTCGAAGTATTCTGTGTCTCCATCCGGTGATCGTACTTTTACTTTAGTGTTTCTATAGAGAATCGTTATTGCCGCTACGGTTTCTTTAGGTATGCCGTACGCTAGTAGGATTTGTTCCATCTTTCTTCTGTGAATGGAGTCGAAAGCCTTGGTAAAGTCGACAAATATTAATGTCGCTTGTAGGTTCTTTGCCCGTACACCTTCGAGGATTCTGCGGATGGTTAATATTTGTGAGGTCGTGGATCTATTTCTTCGGAAGCCATTTTGTTTTTTTCTAAGTATGTTGTCGATTTTGGGTTCTATTCGGTTTCGTATTTGGGCGTTGTAGATTTTGGCAGCTATGGATGTAAGTGTTATGCCTCGGTAGTTTTTGGCTAATCCGAGGTCCCCCTTTTTAGGGAAGGGGAGTATGCATCCCTTCATCCATCTATCTATCGGATTTTGATTGTATACTGCGTTGCAGTGTCGGAGCAGTATGTCGTCGAATTGTCTGGTCTTCCATACTTCCGGGGGAATTTCGTCCAGCCGTGCAGCTTTCCTATTTTTAATTTTTCTGAGAACCGAGTCGAGTTCTTCTTGTGTGAACGGTTCGAGTTTAATGTCTAATTGTTTGCTAATTATTCTGGTGATTGGTTCATGCGTTATTTTTGGTGGGTTTCCAAGTAAGTTTTCGAAGTGCTGTTTCCACAGTTTTATTCTTTCTTGTTGGTTTGCTGCTTTAAGTTTTGCTTTGGCTGTGTTCTTTCTTCTGCTCACTTCGTTTATTGTTTGCCAGGCTATTCTAGATTGTCTATCTTCCACCGAGTCTCTAATCTTATCTATCTGATTTTGAATGTATTCTGTCTGTTCATTTATATATATGCCTGCTAATTGATATTGTGCCGTTTTTAGTTTTAAGGCATTTGTGTTTGTTGGGTTTAAGCAGTAACTAATATCCACCTTTGTCTTACAAATACTAATTGATAGTCAACATCTACTTTACGAGAAATACACATCATATCAATATCTTCGTCTATAAAAAAAAAAAACTTAACTGCAATGGACGAAGCGGAGCATTTAGAAATATGGAGCAACTGTTTCACACTTTTGATAAAGGTTAAGAAATTTAAAGACGAAAATATTAAAGTAGGAAAGAACAGAATCAAAGACCTATTTCTGGCAACGGTAGGCTGTGAACATTAAAAGAAAATATCGACAATGGCTAACGTGAGAAAATTAGAAGGGTTAATTCATGAATAGATTCTTTGAATAATTAAGAAAAATAACAATACAATAAAACTAGTTTACGCAGAGAGAACCAAATTCATGGAGACTATATAGGACCACAAACGAGTTTATAATCCAGTATCTGCACGTATGAAATGATGTATATGAAAATTCCGAAAAAGAAAAATTGGAACAAAATACAGGACTCTCGAGAATGAACAGATTCTTCTCAGATTAATACAGGGTCAGGCAAAATGATCTGACACACTAGATTTTAATCCGTGCGATTTTTTTCTTCTCTGGGGATACCTCAAGTCAAAGGTATACAGTAATCGCCCTCAATCTATTGAACAACTTAAAGATGAAAAGAAATTACTGCCATTCCACATGAAATGACCCGCCGAATTATTGACAACTTTCGTGAACGTCTTCGACAGTGTGTAGACAATAACGGATCCCATTTGACTGATTTAATTTTCAAAACCTAACGAAAGAGAAATGCATTATATGTACTTTTCGGAAGTAAAAACACTTTTTTGCTTCTTTACTTTTTTTGTCTTTTATTAAACCTACAAATGTGTTAGATCATTTTACCTGACCCTGTAGGAGGCATACAGGACACATCGCACAAAGTGAAAATACTTGATAGGTTACTGTTATGGGACCGTTATCTACCCATTGATGGACTCTTCCAAATCCTATATTAATCGAGAGCCAAGTACTCTTGTTGTTGGGATGAATGGTCAGCCGGTCGTAGAGACTGGACATTCGACTGACAAGTAAGCCTAGCTTACGCCCCCACTTTTCTCTGTATCTTGTTACTTCAATATATCCTTAAACTTATACCGTGTTCCGAGTTATCTTTTCGTGGTCCCAAATAGGGACCACATCAGTTATATATAAATAACATGAATTTAGAAGTGACCATAGAAAATTTTACAACGTTTAGAATTTATTAAAGATTTCAACCAACGAAAAGATTATCAAATGCTCTACAAAACCTCGAAATTCCTGATAAAATACAAATATAATCCCATGGGATATGAAAGACATAACAATAAATCTTCAGCTTAGTGAAAATTTAGTTCAAAAAACAAAAAATATATATCATTTACTGGCGATAAGCAATTACAGGCGAAATATTGAAATTGTAGTAGGTACAGACCCTATAAAAGAAAATTCCGAAATATACGCAATAAACACATTCACCTGGACCACAGAAAAAATAAAGTTGAATGGCATATCTCTTGACATGCAAGTTCATATGGAGAGTAAAATCACTTTAATGACGAAAACCGTCTGGGAGAAAATTCGCAAACCTTAATTTGAGAAAGGCCACTCTTCAGTTGAATCAGTTTAAAGAAAGTGTAATTAAAGTAATGGACAGTTTTGAAAGGACATTCGAAAAGAAAAAAAGTTCATCAAAATGATCCACATCACGGTAGAAGCATGCAATAAAGATCATTGACAATTAGAAATTGATGTGTTGAAAGTTGGTAACCAAAAACTCATGAATTCTATGAAAGCAGAAAACAATAAAATAAGATTGTTAAAATATTACATGGTGAGATTTCGTTAAATAATATTATCAACAAAAGTAGATAGACTCTAGAATCTGCTTTTTTGTATTAGGATTTAGAAACACACTGTTTAAAAAAGCAACTGAAAACATATATATCAAGAAAGAAACATGTATATATATATATATATGTGTGTGTGTGTGTGTGTGTGTGTCTGTGTGTGTCTATCTGCGTGCATGTTTGAGCGTTCATTGAAAACACAAAACACTGCAAATTTTAAGAACTTAACCGAAATGTCCA
This sequence comes from Sepioteuthis lessoniana, assembly GCA_963585895.1. NCBI lineage: Eukaryota > Metazoa > Mollusca > Cephalopoda > Myopsida > Loliginidae > Sepioteuthis > Sepioteuthis lessoniana. The sequence continues at coordinate 18,122 of CAUZXS010004811.1, read as the reverse complement.
TGATTACTAAGTCAAATGCGAACTAAATAGCGATAAGAATAGCAAATATTAAATGATGCAATGTCAGCCAATAAGAGAATAACCAAAAAATAACAGAAATGTCCGCACCAGTAAACAAGAAAGTTTTGAGTCCGTCATGTGACTAGCACATTTTTATTGTAAGTATTCACCCACAAAAAGTGACTAAATATAGCCATACACCAAGTTATGCAAAAAGAACATCAAATCAAATAGGACAAAAAGGAAAAGTATAACTTTTGACAAAGACCCTAAGAAAAGAAAAAAGTTGTAAAAATCTCTCATCCAAAGAAAGAAGTAACGCTAACCACAGATTCGAGTTCACATGCCGTGGCAGCAATCTTATCACGAGAAGTTCAACCTGTAATACATCTATCAGAAACAAACATATCGAATTTTGAAGAGCAAATCAGACCACAAACCTTTTGAATTAATATTCAAACCCAAGAAAAGGATTTCCAAGAATTACACCCTCAAGAATGTTAAAATTAGAAATTAATCTAATGGTATTCGATTTTGGCGTAATACATGAAATAAAAGGAAAAAGATTACATATTAAGACACAATCCAGACAAGACTTTGATAATGAAAAGGTATAAAATCCCGTAAATGCTGAAGAAAAAATACTACACTGGATAGAAAACGATGTTTTGCCCTTAAATCGATTCAAGATAAAAACAGGGCCCGACCCCAAATTAAGTAAGATTCAAGAGAGAATAAAGAGAAATATATGAAGCAATTGCTCAATGGCAGAGGGACACTTTAATGAAGCTAGAGACAAACTAACCATAAAAAGGCCATAATATACAATAGAGTTATAATGACTTATGCTTCCCCCATAGAAGGACAGAGTGTAAATGATGATGTATCTACTGGCATATAGGCAAAACAAATAAGTTGAATGTTGCAATCCTGGTGACCAGGATATTTGATGAAAGTAGAATATTATACTAAAAGATGCCACAATTGATGAAATAAAAAAATAAACGAACCAACGTTCATTGATGATGAAAAAACCTGAACCCTCAAAACCTATTAATTTTCAACAAAAGAAAAGGTTTGGTAGAGGACATTTAAGAAATGAAATCCAGAAAAAGCAAAATTCCAATTAAAACAAAGTATATAATACAGCAAGATAAGAGGGAAAAAAATGAACAGAACGTACTGGCCGTTGCGGATCAATTTAGAGCAAGAGTCAAACTGGAAAACATAGAAATGATGAAAGAATTGGGGAGTGGAAATCGCTAGAAAGCCAATGACTTCAATTGTGAAGCAGAGAAAGATATGGAAGAAAGTGAAAATGAGCCAAAAGCAAAATGACAAGAAAATGAACTTCGATCACCTATGTGATTAAAAAAAACCCAAAAAGACGCGAAGAAAACTAACACAGGTTCCCGAAAATAATTAGGAGAAAAACAAGAGCAACAACGGGAATACAACCTCCCAGGTTCAGGGAGATGCAGTATCGTATGTAAATTAGATGTACGAATAAAAGCTGTAACCCAATATCAACCAGTGTCTAACTGATGCTAAAAGCCAGTCGAAATGCACTCTGCGTGACATATACACATCATAACAATTGCAACTTGAAAAGTAATAGACAATTATCAATGTTCCATTAAGTAAATACTTTTTGCTATTTTTCCCCACGATTTAGTAGAAACTGTCTTTTATCATATCCGTGTTCAACTTTAGAAGTATTCACAGACAATATAACTAAACTCTTCTCTTTTTTTACTGACAATTTAACTTCGTACTAACTCTTCATCAATATACGTGCTTAATGCTGCAAAAAGGATTATGTCTTAATGCTAGGAAAATAGGCAAGCAAAACACCACCGTGACCACCACACATTCCTCTATAAAAATCAAAGAAAAGTGTAGACTGTCGGTCGCTTCGTTCAGCGAACTCATCGCGATATGGTGGATGTTAAATCGACGCCATTTTAATCAACATAAAAGCGTACAAATAGAATAAACACTTCTTCGTTTCTTATTAGATAGTCGCCGTTGCTTGCATAAAAGTGAGAGACATTTATTGTATTTGAAAGTTTAGTGAATGGGTATAGCAAAATCTCACGTCTATTCTTCTGCTCATGCGCCTTACGCGATGTACATGTGATTGATTTCATCATCGACCTTCTGTGGTTGTCTTGTCTGAAGACCAATCGCATTATATTCGTCACGTGCATTTGTGCCTCTTTCATTTCTTATATGAACATCACAAACGCGTGCACACACACACACACACACACACACACACACACACACACACACACACACACACACACACACACACACACACATAGAAAACCACACCAAAATACAAAATTGATGAATTCTTTGTAATGCAGTCTTAGGTTTTAACTGTGAGCAAATGCGCGTGTTCAAGCATGTGCGTACGCAGCCTTAGACGTACCGGCTAGCATTTAATAAATTCATATTTGACAGGGTTACACAGACCAGTTCGTTCAATAACCCATCGCAAATGGAAAAGAGAATAAACGGATGTGGAATATAATAATAGACAGAGTAAGACAGATGATAGAAAGAACGGTATATTAGATGAATACATGGGAAGAAGAAAGTCTACTAGGCATTGATAATACGAAAATTGAGTCGGAAAAAAGGTGGTAAATGTGATAAACATCTCGGTATGTATCTGCAACCTGAAAAAAAAAAGAAAAGCTAGAAGTTTCACGATTCTCCTGATGAAAAGAAAAGAAGAGAAATATAAACGATGTATAGAATGAATTAACAAAGATACAGAAACCAGACAAATACCTACCAACACATGGTGAAAGTTTAAGTCTAAGTTTGCAGCTTGCTATTTTATTAATAATTAACAATTAAGACATAAAAGTTACAAACGGTAATTGTAATTATGAAAAATAGATATACATCTATGAAAGTTCATATTTTTAATATGTTTTCAAATCAATATTGCTCTTGCAAAGATTTAACTCTCCGTCAAATCTGGAACTGAAATATACATTTTTATTGCCTTATCTCTTATTTGTTAAGTGAATGACATAAGATATATCATTGTATATATTTTATTTTATGATATATCCCTGGAGGAATATACTCAGTATAAATAAGACTTCACACGAAGAGTAAGTATAACAAGTTTATCGTTCGAAAGTACAGCGTACAAATAATATATGGACACTCGATTGTATCTCGAATGCCATAGTGTGTACTCTCGCTTTTACTCTTGGTTACCGCTTACTCGCGTCTTTTATAAACCGAGTAATCCATTCACGGGAGTTGCAGGATTTCCCCCTATATCATTTTCTTAGCAGATGGCTAATTTTAACTTAGCACTAATGATATGGAATTTATAATTCCAGCTTTAGTAAATTAATACGTACGGTTAATTAGTGACACTTAATTAAATCTGAATATTTATTTCAGGAAGAAAAATAATCTATTTTATCTTGTAAATTTAAAAAGAAAATTGCATACGACATTCATATGTTTCAGCACTACTGCTGCCACGGACTATAGTCAGTTGTTCGAGATTACTCAATAAGAAACCAATTTCTTAAACACAATTTCCCCAGAAAAGAATTATGCTAGCGTTGTAAAGCATGCATAGCAAATTTGGTTGTGTTTCATGAAACTACTTTATTATCTCTTGAATGCAAACAAAATTACTCTTGAAAATTAAGAATATTCAGATCGTGAAAAAGAATAAAATTCAGTTGAGAAAAATAGAAAATTACATGAATAGAGAAGCAACTGACTACATCAATATCACTAAAATGCAATCTCTGCAGCGCTGATTCACTCTGACCCTCTTTCTAAACATTATCCTTAATACGTTTAATAATATTACATATCTGAAAAAGAAATACTAAAGAATATAAATATTATACATTATACAGTAGATTTTATTTAATTTGTGAGTAGGAATAACTATGATTTATTATGTATTAATAGAGATCACTGTCTTGTCATATTTTATCAGATCAATAAATGCATATAAAACCAAATACATATACTAATTCATAAAGGTTGTTGGGACATAACAGACAAATAATATATTTTAAATAATTGGTAGAATGATATTTCATGAGGGATAGCAATATATAAGAATATATTTTGCATTTTCCTTATTCTCACTATTGATTACACATGAAGTAATGCCTCGTAGTCAGAGTTTTCAGGATTAAGTTTAATTAATTTTACTTGTTTTATAATTGTATAATAGTATTCGAATTTAATTAATTGAATCACGATTGGATATTAATTAATTAAAGTCGTTTTCTAATTTTATATTAAATTTAGATCACACTGTGTAACATTGCAGCTTTCTAAAGTTATTCAGTGCTTGGACGGAATGATTGTGAGTCTCTGTATCTTTCAATCGTTTCTCAGGCAATGTCTCTCATCTTTGTTCGTGATTGCATTAATGTTAAAAATAAAGTCACTCGTAACTCAGTTTATGATTATATAATGATACTGTGTAGTGATTTATCTTTCAAGATTTGCATGAAGTAATCTGAAGTAGCTAATGCTATGGCAAACACATTGCTACTGAATTTGTAGCATTCTGATTGACGCACGACTAAACGTCGTAATTTCCTTCTTGAGCGGCTGTAGAACTATTAATATGTCGAAAGATAAATATATAGATAGACAGATTAATAGATAGTTTTAATTTTGCAATCATGTGAATCCAGGAGGAAAGCTGGTATAAATATTAATAACTTCAGTGTTTACCCGAGTAATCTCTGAGTAAATATTATAGTTAGAAATTGTTTATCTATTTTATTGCGCATTAATCATTAGATCAGTCGATTATTGCGAATTTGGGCAAAATCTAATAAATCAAAATACGATTTAAAAGTTATTGATGTAATTGTTATGTTTTTTCGATTTCTGCTTTCCTAAGAACATGTAGATAAACTGTTGAAAAGAATCTTAAGAAGAAGTTATTCAAAATTTAATCGAACGTTTAAGGTAATTACCTACAATAATTCAAAGGATTCACGGTTCATTTAGTAGCGGAATATACCTGTACAAAATTTATAAAAAGCATTACACGGTTATTCGTGGCGCTTGGCGAAAGTCAGTTCCTCGCAAATAAAAACATCAAATCAAGTCTACACGATCGTTATATATATATATATATATATATATATATATATATATATATATATATATATATATATATATATATATATATATATATATATATATATTATACTCTTTGTAAAGTGTTCGCCAATGGACCTGGGTTCAATACCTGGTCGAGTCAAACCAAAGACTTAAAAAATGGTACTTGCTTAACACTCAGCAATATAAGGAACGTATCGAGGGTAAAGTAGAGTAATCCAGAGAAAAGAGTAGTGTCCTTCCCTACACCTTGGTGTAGTACCTATTGAAAAAGGAGCCTTCGGGTCCCCCTCGACTACGATGGCCAACTTTACTTTTACTCATTAATCGACATTCCAAATTATATTATTAATTTTAATATAATTCGTATTATATATATATATATATATATATATATAAATATATATATATATATATATATATATATATATGTGTGTGTGTGTGTGTGTGTGTGTGTGTGTGTGTGTGTGTGTGTGTGTGTGTGTGTGTGTGTAAATGTTTGTTGTAGGTTCAAAGAAAGAATAAAAATATTATAAAATAAGTAGGAAGAGATTTGTATTTTTTGAATTTATTTATTTTGTTATAGGGTTCTTAATGAGACTTGAACACACTGTGAGTTCAACTCTCTTTGAGTACCCCATTAAAAAGGCCTGTGCCACATATGTTCTCTGATGAAAGCAACAAGCTGAAAACATGCACATATAGAACACCTATGTAAGAACCAAAAAATAAATCAAAATAATACAAATCTTTTTGTGTACCTACCTATTCTAATATATATATATATATATATATATATATATATATATATATATATATATATATATATATATATATATATACTACTGAATTCTTCTGATTATGATAAAGCTCCTTAAAATAGTTATGGCTGGCAGTGCAATCTCAATTAATTCGTCAAATTTTTTTATATTTTCTTAAAAAGTATTAGTAAGAGCACTGATTGATAAGTAAAAAAAAAAAACGGGAAGATAAAACACTGAGACCAAACAGAGACAAATGATATTAGGAATTACGCAATAACAAATTCCTTGGACGAAAACTTAAATCCAAACAGAAAAAAATAAAGAAAATATATGTAATCGCTGGTTTTGCGTAGTTTCGTATTATTATTATCATTAAACTGATCGATCTATTTCAATTTTAGTTTCTAGATTTAAACTTGCTTTTGATAGAGAAATTATTACTTAATCAGTTTTACAACAATATAAATTTATGGAAATGATTAAAAGATTTTTTTATAGAATAGCATATTTATTTGGAAAGAAGAAATTCACTTCCATATAATACCTATTGTTTTACAGATGATATGAAGACTCTTAAAACATAATAGTTATAATATATATCCTTGGCTCTTATAATATGAAAAGAACGTAACGTTGCTTAAAAGCTAAGTTAGCTCGCTAACCTTTGCACTTCATCAAAAGCCCCAGACTCTTGATTTCTCTAATACAATCCACTCTGGATAGACGAAGTAACCGCTTGAATAGCTTTCTTTCCCCTATCAAACGTTCCACCCACCCAACTGGCACCTTAACTAATGGACGCAAAATGGCGAACGGCAATTTATAATATAACCAAGTAATCCGAGCCAGTAATCCGGTTACAGATTGAGAGACATTGATTTTTCACCGGCTACTTAGTACAGATGCTGAATTAATACTAAAAATTGTTTGCTCTGCCGTAGGCGAAATTAATCCCTTATCACATGCATATAAGATTCAAAGACCAATAAGATTTAGGCATCTGTAAATAGAAGCTATTAATTCCATTTTGAAAACTTTTTCATTTCATTGATGAATAGCAAGGCCATCAGATTTGGTCTGGGAATATTTTAATGAATTTGATAATAACATTCTCTATAGTTGTTTTGCTGATTTTATAAAACGAAAGAATATTTTACTTTATTAATAAGAATCGTTTCAAATTACATTACTCAATCAATGAATGATCAAATATATATATATATATATATATATATATATATATATATATATATATATATATATAGGCAGCATTTCTTCATAAATATATAATTCTTTGAACATAATAGATATTTTTTGTATACATATCTTTTGTAGATCATTTCGTATTGCCGTATTGGTTTTATAATATTCTGGCGGGAATTGGATAATGAATCATAATCATTTCTTTCCCAAGTACTTTCTGCCCGACTTTGGGCCATCATCAGAGGAGGATCTATTAAAAAAGTGGTGTAAATTTTATTTGTGCATTACTATGAATGGATAAAAAAAAAAAATAGACAAAAAATGTCTATAATGTTCAATGATATATATATATATATATTTATATATATATATATATATATATAGTTTCATTCGTTGACAATTATCTTTACGCACATGCTCATAGGTACACACGCATACATATGTGAATTCTTCTTCTTCTTCTTCTTCTTCTTGTTCTTGTTCTTCTTCTTCTTCTTCTTCTTCTTCTTCTTCTTCTTCTTCTTCTTCTTCTTCTTCTTCTTCTTCTTCTTCTTCTTCTTCATAATAATAATAATAATGATAATAATAATTAAAGGGACTGGAGGACATGGAAATAAGAGAATGAGTGGAGATCATCCAAACTACAATATTATTGAAAACGGCCCGAATACTGAGAGAAATCCTGGAGACTTGAGGAGACTTGCTGTCACTCAAACTCCATTGAAAAAACATCTGCTAAAACTGATGTGAAAACTCTCAATGAGCAAATAATAATTAAAAAAAACACTTATAGACTGATCTCAGGCCTTCACATAGCATTTTAAATGTTACCATTAAATGAAGAGAATGTGAGCTCAACTTTCCTTTAGAATTAAAGGGGTACGTCTAAGAATCACATAGCTGCAAGGATCAGTTTCTCATTAACAATATCATCGTGGCAAATTTTTGAGCCAGACTGAAAAAGAGAAGTACGGGTCGGATTACCTACCAAAAAGCTTTTGATTTTCTACGGCAGGTATAGATTCTCGAAGTTCTAAAAGATTTAAAGATATATTCAGTTATATTAACATTCCAAAAATACACTAAGGAAAGGTGGAACACCAAACCCAGATTAATCTATAAATTGGCATTCTCAAAACTAATAACGTGAACATAAACAATAGAATCTTTTAAGGAGAATCCCTTGCTCCTCTTCCTTTTTTCATAATTTTAATATCTCTCCCTACTGAACAGAAAAAAATCAAAATCTATGCATATGACATTACTACTAATATGTAACGTTGTATGCAAAAATTATGACTATTTAAAAGGTCTATTAAGTACCGTAAAAAGATTCAGTGACAACATAGGATTGCCAATTTTTTTTGAAAGTTTCATTCAAAAAAAGCTTTCAAGTAAAATTTACAATCATCACTGTCGGCATAATCCATAAACACGGAACTTATAGGTTTACAACCCAATAAAGTCTACAAATATTTTGTAATTAATTAACGTAGCGAATGGTATAGATAATCGTACTATAAGTACAGAAAAAAAAGAAAAAAAACATAGGTCAATTAAGAACAGAAATGAAAGGGAAAAAAGTTAAAGCGATTAACGTCTTGGCAATATCAATAATAAAATATAGATTTAGTGAGATAAAGTAACGTTTAGAAAAAAAAAATTTCTGACGTCAGGAAAATAATAACCAGCTACTGAATGAATCACACAAGAGCTGATATAGAACCTCTCTTCGTTAACAGAGAAAATGATGGAAAATGATTCATCTAACTGGAAATTATCTAAAAACAATCACTCAGGGAATAAAGACATACATAGAAACTACAAAAAATGAATGCTCCAGTTAGTAAACACACGCGTGTGGTAAAAGCAAAATATTCAGTTCGTAAAGAAATCTAAATATTTGTTAATCAATTGAAACTCACATGGAAATAAATCAAGGTAAAAGATAGAACCATATAGACAACAAAAAAAAAACGTAAAAAGTCACCTTACCCACCAAAACCGACAAGAATAAATCAATTCAAAACACATGGGAACAAAATCCCCTTCATCGATATATATATATATATATATATATATATAGGTATTCTTTGGTCCAGTTAAACCGGAGTTGGGAGTAATTCTATCAGCATAAGAAATTATTCATGAATGAATATTTAAATTTTCCTGGTAAAGAGCTCAATGTAAGAAGTCCTGTTAATTTTTTTTCGTGTTTTTGGAAATTTCAAAAATGCGTAACAGGATGGAAATAAATTTATAATCCTATGTGACCGGTTTCTTTGTTTTTCTTAAAGTATATATATATATATATATATATATATATATATATATATATATATATATATATATATGTATAGTTACAGTCAGTCAGGTTTCGATCCCACCTTCTGATGGAACGAAACAGTCTGTCTGTGGATGGCAATATATATGCTCCCCTACACCCTGTGTGGTTGAGCTCTCTAGAGAAGGAGGAAATGGTTGCCACAAGCGTAAAGTAAGGCTCTTCAAATGAATTGAGCTCTCGGTAGCCGTTAAGCGGATATATGTAAACAAAACAAATGTGATATATAAGCGTTTAAATTTCCTTTGCTTTCGCTGGTTTCTTCGTGAGCTGTGTGGTAGAATCTTGGATTGCGCGTTAAAATCAGCCAGGGTTCGATCCAAGCTTCGGGAATCTAGAATCGCCTAGCCACACTGATGAGTTCTGAAAACAGTCTGTCTGTGGATGATAATATATAGCCACACTGATTAGTTCTGATAAAACGAAACAGTCTGTCTGTGGACTGACAATATATATGCTCCCCTACCCCTGTGGGTTTGAGCTCTCTAGCGGGAATCTAGCCTGTCTAGACACACTGATGTGTTCTGATAGAAGAAAACAATCTGTCTGTGGATGACAACATATATATATATATATATATATATATATATATATATATATATATATATATATATATATATATATATATATGTATGTATGTATACTCGATATGGCTGAAAAGTGCTTCACTGAGGAGAATACCGAAAATTAAAACCGAAAGAAGAGAAACCGACCGACTAGAAACTATCAGACAAATGTTATAAAAAAAAAGGAATCATACCTGATATGTAGATTGTGCAAAAATTAATCTCATTACCACGCAATCAAACTAAAATTAATCTCCGAAACAGCCATTAGCCTAGTCCGAACACTAAATAAAAGAAGTACATGATAAAATATGGCCCTACATTCATGGTAAAGTATATTAATAAAAAGAAAATATTGGAGTGAAATAAATAAAACAAATACTAAGAGAAAAAATTTGGAAATTGTCGTCTGGAACGTTGCTATTAGAATTGATTCAGAAATAATGAGCAAGTGTTTAAGGACTATAAAAGAAAAACGTACCTTCGGATTATCACATTTCAGTCATAGAATATCATGAAAGTAGTATTTACTCAGATCTGAAAATAGAAAAGGAACAAAAAATGCAGCTCTTTAAAACTAAAATCTTTTCAATGATAATGTGAACACTGGGTATGATCAGATTTAGTTTGGTTGTGATTTATGGCATCACAACAATTGTGCATTATATAATGCCATATCCTTTTCATATATATATATATATATATATATATATATATATATATATATATATATATATATATATATATATATATATATATATTGTCATCCACAGACAGACTGTTTTGTTCTATCAGACTCAAAAAAAGGAGAAAGAAAAAGCAACTTAAAGCGAGAAAATGAAGAAATTCCGAAAGAGATGACCTGATGAGTATAGCTTCTAGATGGAACCGATTCTACTTAGAGGATCAGAAAATATCACTGAGAGATTAATCATAAAATAGTTCAATTTGATAATAGGCAAGACAATAGCAAATGTAAATGTGTAGAAAAATACGAAACAGTTAATCACATAACGAATAAATACATCAAACTGGTACAACAGGAAAGTAAGCACATACCTGACAGGTCGGCGAAGTGAACTTTTAGGAATATTGTAAGAGAGACTGACTTTTTTACATACTAACAATGGGTATGAATAAAAAATAGTTATCTTACCTAATGAATTACCCAATCCAAGCCAGAAATAAGACCAAGTGTTGATTACAGCAAAGGAACATTTTCACAAGAGGATATTGCTATTTCAACTGACTACCATGCGAAAACAAAAAAACAAAAACAAAAAAAAAAAACAGATAAAGACGTGCAGGTTGATAGAGCACTGAAGACATCAAGAAATGTTGTGGTGACAGTGACATCAATCCTGATAAGAAGGCTTTGAACAGTTCCATAGAAACTGGAAAAGAGATTTGGTAAACAGGAGATGATAGTAAGAACAAATACCGTCTAGACTACAGTTCTGCCGAAAACACCCGTATTATAAAATAACCTACCTTTCTTAATTTTCTTTATATTTTCTTGAAAACTACTAGTTACCATTAGTGTAAAAACATGTAAAGGCTAAAAATGTTAAGATTGGCTAGAATACTATGAGAAGTCCTGGAGAATTGAGGAGACATGCTGTCATTCGAAATCCTGTGAAAGCTCAACCAGCTTACGCTAGGGTGATAAACTTGCAAAGAGTAAAATAATTATTAAACAATACATTTTTTAAATCCTAAAACTTTCGCAAATACACAATGTCCAGCGTCAATTCCAGATGGATTACGTCAACACACTCTTGACACTAAAAAAAAAAAAAAGAAAAAAGTTTTCATACGATATCTGATATTCAACCTCGTATTTTTCCTTGGTCTAAAGTCACAATTCTTAACAATACAGACTCATACGCGCGTGCGCCACTAAAACAAACACATATAGATGAGTGTGTGTGTGTGTGCGTGCGTGTGTGTGTTTGCAAAGACATACTGGCTGATAAGTATATAAATTGTTGTTATTTACTAATCTTTACTAAGCTCATTTCAGGCCTTAGGTCACTTACTGCACTAAGTGTTCACCCACTTAGATAATGAACCGACTCATCGCTGTTTAAGTTGTGTGATCTTGCGGGAACCGGTGCTTTCAGCATGAATTGTCCATAAGTCAGATAGATTGAGTCTTTATCCAATTCATAATCTAATTTCATTGATTTTTTTCATGAAGTAGCAAATGTTTTAAGAATGTACGTGTGGCTTTAGGTTTAAACAGTGCGGAAACTAAATTGGCGAACTAAGTGCAAATTTCTCCTGAGACAATTAGTGTTGAAGTTTCTCTAAGTCTCTACTAAAACATGAATTTTGGTTTTCGTGTGGGCCTATAGGAAAAATGCCAGAGGAAATCATAAACTTCTAATGCATATCCTTGGAATTTAGAAACATAATTCAGATTTTATCTTTCGAATAAGAAACATTAAATTTGTTTTCTGTCCTTACCTTTACTGTAACACTTATTTTGGCAACTAATGTGGTGTAATTGTGAGCTTGTTCAATCAACAGGCTGTATCAGTTAGTTCGGTCCTAACGAAGAAAAACGAATTTCTGAGCTAATGTCACATACCAGTTCAGTATAGTGGATATAATGTCTTAATTGATGTGCTTATTTAAATTCCTCTGATGCTGTAATTGTAAAACCAATGTAAGATTCTGATAATCTTAAAACTGAGCATCAGAACAAAAGATGCCAATGGCAGACTTTGGAAAATAAAATGAAACAATATCTAATCATCAAATGGAAAACAGTTTGAAATTTTGTACTTTTTGGTTGACATGATCCTTTAAATAACGCTCCAAAGCAAAATACTATTCATAATGAGTGATGATACATTGAAATGCGATATATCAATAAATCCAATCACCGAGTGCTCAAAAACTTTCAAAAGAGCTCCTGATATCAAACAATAAGAGTTCAATAACGTATACTTGATTAAAAACAAAAAAAATCTCACTGAATCCTAATTGTAAAAATGAAAGTAAATAAGGTGATTTTTGATGTGAAAGAGATTTGGTTAAAAGGATCTTGGGAGGATATTCAACGACCTTCCTCAAAGCCCCAGAAAAGTTGATGAATAATCTATTCTTCTTTTATATCTGTTAAACTTTCGGTTATCGTAACAATTTCAAAAGCATAGGTTAATTTGATGACTAAATACTTGCCATTTAAAATATGTTTTACCGTTTTAAAGCATTTCTTCAAGTATTTTTACTGAGGGAATGGTCGTTTTAAATCCAAATAAATAAATAAATTGTCGGCCACTTAAAAACCATTCTGATATGTGAAGGATGTGTGTACAGCTTCAAAAAATGTGTGCGAGTCAGTATGAAAAAAGTGTCAAAAAGTTAAATTTTAATAGCAACGTATTAAAAAACTTTCGCATGTCTTATGTATAAAATTTACTTCTGATTTAAAAATAACGAAGAAATATCCGTTATTTTTATTGCACAGTTTGGTTCATTTCCTTAACAACATATCGCTGCATTTTTTAAAATAAAAATGCTATCTCAATTTGCTAAGCAACAAAATTTATTTTTAATCGTACATTAGTGCAGCTTTTTTACTTTTGAATATATATTTTTGATTTTTGTCAATTTATATTTCTCATATCGATTAATTGAAAGCGTCACCATTTTTCACTTCTATTCTTTTTCTTTTCAATTATATAAATAACAAGTGAGCATTGGATGTATTTTAATATAAGTTATATATTTTGTCTATCTTACTCCGGTAGATAGCAAGGAAAGGAATCGTGATATAATGCTTATTTTCAAACTGTAAGGTTTTGAATACTGATTCCAAATCAGTATCTTACGTTTGAGCTTGAACATAAAATTCGCACTGATCTACGTATCTATGACATGCTATTTCATAATAGTCTATGTTTTAGGAATTTTGAAGGAAATATATTCGAAATACTGGTTTATGAAGTAAATCAGAAGGCGTTAACTGCCTTGCAATACATTACTAATGTAATGACGTGCCTACTATTTTTATGTTAATCAAGCACACTTACGCGACACTGCTGGAGAATTAAGGGCGAGGTCATAAGTGATGTACTCCTGTGGACGCTTTCACACAGACGAGCAAGGGTAGGGAGAGTATCAACAAAAAATCTACAAAGAGCTCAGTACTGATACAGAATGTAGCATGGAAGACCAGTCAAGAACGATGGACGATAGGGACGATTGGTACAAGAGGGTCTGGAAAACCCGTGCTAGTTGCACGTGATGATAATGATAATTAAGTGAAGTATACTTACTGTCATTTCTGATTCAGCATTTTCTCATTGGATCAGGAGTGTAAAAGATACAAATATGTTAAAATATTTTCACCCCACAATTAGAAATATGACAAAAATTATAAAATTATAATCATATTAAAAAAACTAATAGAGATTTAGATAAGAATTATTTGGACTGAAGATTTACAATGATTCATAACTATGTTAACATAATAAATTGTTTTATTACTTAAAAATGACAACTGGTTGATGATATACTGCAAAAAAGATTTTTGTGCACCTGTCTCTCTCTCTTTCTCTATCTATCACTTCCTCTGTCTCTTTCTAACTCACTGTGTGTGTGTGTGTGTGTGTGTCGTGTGTGTGTGTGTGTGTGTGTGTGTGTGTCGTGTGTGTGTGTGTGTTTAAGCGTATGGTTAAAAAATAACTTTCGAATATGTCCTGTTTGCAGTATTTATATTGTAAGAGTCATGTTTTTTTTTTTGTTTTTTTCTCATAATGAGATTTTTGGTCTTTATTTACGACCAAACTAGGCTAAAGGAACGATTCCAAACAATTACCGAAGTTTAGAGTTATGAGCCTGTTTAATATTTAGAGAGATAACTATTAAGGAACAACAGAAAGTATAAACAACCTGAAGTCCGTGTGACAAATTAAAACCTAAAAAAATGATATATGGTTCATATTTCTGATGTTACCCATTGCCTATCAATCGGCACTTCCTTCTGGGATCAGAATGAAGTATTTACAATAAAAAATGTGTTAAGTTACTCAATATTACTTTTTTTTTAAAGATTTTCAATGAATAATTCTGATCAGTTAATATTTCCTTGTTACTAAGTCCATGAGATCTGACATGTTTTTCTCTGGTGTAGAGTGGATTAACACTACGATCTCAAATTGACTAGATAAAATAACAATGCTCTTATACACAACGGCCTTTTCCTCTGATGACGATATAATGCTAGTCACAGGAAGGCCTAAATCAATATTGTTTATTAGCAATCTTCAACTGAGATATACCATGTCCTTGCTGACTTGAGTTGTGTAATTATGTGGTGTGTTTTTTTTTCTTTTTTGATTTAATCTGATATTTGCTTTAGGTGAAATTTTATCAGAAAAAACAACTTTTGCTTTTTGTCAAACTTTTGAAAATCCAACCAAAAGGAACTGGCATAACTATCACACTAACATCCATGTTACTTTTTATTGTGAACAATTTTAAAATGTATTGTTGAATTATACATATTAACTTTTATTAAATTTGAAAATAGTATACATTTATGATAATTCGGATTGTAGTATGTGTCAGAACATTGTAGCTGATACATATTATGGACAATCTGAAATCACAATTTGTTTTGATATACAGCGGAAAAGATATCTATACCGAAGTTTACATTCAGAAATATCCTGACTGTGTTTGTGTGTGTGTGTGTGTGTGTGTGTGTGTGTGTGTGTGTGTGTGTGTGTGTGTGTGTGTGTGTGTAATATACTTATAACTTCAATGGATACTCGGCATTTATTAAAAATTTAGATATTAATAAGAGGATAATTTGTGGCAATGTATACCAACAAATTTACTTCTCTGATAGTGAATATTCAGAAAGCTTGATTACGAAATAAAAATATATTTATTACAATAAATTGTGATTATATCAGTAATACAAAATAACACTTTCGTTATTGTTGGAGTTAACTTGTGTTCTAATTATTGATTTATTAATATTTGATTCCTGTGCAATATTCATGTGTTTTATTTCTCTTGTTTGGATTGTAGCGCAACAGCTACTTTTTATTCCCTGCCTTTTTGTCCTTTTATTTTTAATTCTTTCTATTTTCTCGAAAGTTCATAAATGTCAACAAAGAATAGTTTTAATTTCTTCTTTACGTAATGTAATATTATAAAAGCTTTAGATATATCATGTAACAGTCAATCACTGAAAGTGTTTGGGAAACAGTACATGGGATTCTGTGTTTTGGGGAAGTAGCAAAATACAGATTGATAGACAGATTTTATAGTTGATAGTCCTCTGTTTAATTTATTGGGCACAGGACTGACAGAAAGACAGGGCCAAAAACTACCATGCATAAAGGCAGACAGACATGCAGAAGAAATTGAAAGCGGAACAAGGTTTCTTTTTTTAATCAAATACTGGACAAGCTCACAAACTGTCTAGTGCCATTCGGCTACTTGGATAGAGCAGTTCACACTGCAAGTCGAACAGGTATTGGCTTTCGAAAACAGACACCAAAAAAATTTAGTAATCTCCTTGAGAGTGGATAAAGACACACCTACGTATAGGATTATAGTAAGTTAGGTTAGATGATTTAATCGTCTCAGAAAGTCAGAATTTAAGCCTGTTGCACCTTGATTAATGATTGATTTTGTATGGCATCCTGCTCATAACTAATGGGTTACAAAAATACGGACACATAGACATACATTCTCTTGATTTATCTTTTTTTATTGATGATTTTCTTTTTTATTTCGTCCAATGGCCAAAATCGTTGTGATAACGTGCACTTAAGTTCTTCGATCACATTATGCAGCATGGGTGGCCTAATGAGTAGAGTGTTCGCCAATCGTCCGGTAGACCGGGGTTCAATCCCAGTGGAGTCATATCAAAGACAAAAAAAATTGTACTTGATATTGCATGGCTTAACTCTCAGCATTATAAGGAAGAAACAAGTAAACTGAGCAATCCTGGAGAATGGTGGGGGGGGGGGGGATGGGGGGGAGGGGGGGGGGAACGTTGTAGCTATTAAAAAGGGAGCCTTTGGGTAACCAACTTTACTTACTTACTCTAACGTAGTGAGAGAGCATTTTTCAAAAAAATGTCATCCACGTCAATCAATATAGTATGTATAACTTAACGCCTAAAGTAATTTCATAATCTTAATTCATATATTACAAATTCAAACGTATTTTTACAAAAGATAATTCGTGATGTATAATAAAAGAAAAGAGAGATGTTTCTTAATCTGAAAAATATAAATTCTATCCCAAAGCTCACAGTCTTAATGAAGATCGATGTTTAGTTCTTTCGTAACATCATTTGGTTTATTTTCAGTGGTTCAGTTTGTCTTACATACATCTTTGATTTCTTGTAGGCTCTTTGATCTTTCTTGATTTTATTTCTGATTTGATCTTCAGTATGAATGTTATTTTGCTCTGTTTTTGACTTCAGTTATCATTTTCTGTTTTCATACTAGTCAATATTTTCATTGTATTCGATTTTATTGATTATCTAAATATTCCCATCGCCATTTTATGCCTGAATTCAAAGATACGTTCAGTTTTTTAAAAAATTCCTACTGTATTTTTCCTTCCAGGCATTTAGTTGTAATGTAAATCAATGTGAAAAGGTTTAATCAGTGTACAACTGATTTGAATTGAGATGAAACAGAAAAAAATACTGATAATTGCATGATAAATAAATATATGGTCTAAATTCTGAATTTGTGTAGTCTGTTTATCGATATTTTCACGTAATTGTATTTCACTGCATTGAATTGGGTCAAATAATTGAATTGTTCTATTATTCTATAGCTTGCATATTGAGCACTTTTAGATTAAAAACTAAAACGCTGTTGATGTAATTTAGATTTTAATTGATATACTTACTCTTTACAGTAAAGTATCAAATATTTAAGTTCATGCTGAAAAAGTGGAACGCTTTCGTCAGAGTATTATAATCATTAAAATACACATTGTGTCAATATATATATATATATATATATATATATATATATATATATATATATATATATAATATATATATAATAGTTGCTGATGCATGTAAATTTATCAACAAATTTTAGAGACATG
>CAUZXS010004810.1:0-42500 GCA_963585895.1 Sepioteuthis lessoniana | reverse complement strand
CTTTTTCCACAATAAAATATGACACTTCTTGATGAAGAATGGAGTACGTTTGAGTTTAGACTTTTGTCAGGTAGTATACAAGGCATTCTGTTGCTACAGTATGGTGAAAAAGAAAGTGGGCCTGTACACATTGTGTTTTTCTAAATTTTTTGCCCAAAGTAAATATTTTATTTTCAAATCTTTTAAAACACACACACACACACACACACACACACACACACACACACACACACACACACTGAGGAAGATAGATGGATATTACATTTTGAAACCCTCACAATTAATGAATTAAGCCACTAATTGAAGCACCTAAAAACATTACATTTTAACCCTCAAATATTTATCAAAATGTTAAAAAATTCATTATTTAAAAATTTGTAACCTTTCATAAACTGATTTTTCTACTTAATGACATCATTTGATAAAAACAAAACATTTGAAATTATTTATAAATATATGTAAAGTCAAATGTTGTAAAGCTACAGTTCAAATTACATTCACAAGTGAGTTCAATCTTTTGGCATTAATAAGCCTCTCAGTTTTGAAATGTAAACAGTAATAAGATAAACATCCTCTAATAATGGCTGAAGGTCAAAAATGGTTGAGATTAACAAATTTACTAAAAAAGATTTTTAACAACCATTATGTATCTGTTCTTTTGGTCATAATATATATATATATATATATATATATATATATATATATATATATATATATATATATATATATATATTGGCAGCATTTCTTCATAAATACAAATTTCTGTCTACATATTTTCTTGTTGATCCTTTCATATTGCCGTATTGATTTTATAATATTCAGCAGGAATTGATTGATGTATTTTCCATAATTGTTTATTTCCCAAGTACTTTCTGTCCAACTTTGGGCCATCATCAGGGGAGGATCTATTACAAAAGTGATGTAACTTTTGTATGTACATTACTACTTTCTTCTTACAAAGTAAATTATTGTTGAATATATTCATGTACTGCCTAGCATATGCATTGAACTCACAACCACCTGCTAATAGAAACTAATGCTTGGTTATTGTATTGACCTATCTCCACTTATGGTTGTTATGGGATCAGCAATTGGCTCAACATAAACCCATAGTATTTCTCCTTGAGAGAGAATATTCAGTTGACTAGAGTGCTTGTCATTGTGGTGTAATGGTTAACAAGCTAGTCTCACTGATCCATTACTACTGAATAGTGAGTTTGATCCTCTCTGGATGCCTCAAACCCATGGCCTTATGCCAAATCCAAGTTATGCGGGGTTTTCAAAGAAAGGGCCCTTCCCTAGGCAATACCTGCTCAGCAGGGCTAAGTTTATCATTTGGTACCTTAGCTGTTCCTAAAGGGGATCAAGTATTTTTTGTGATGGCCATGCATTACTCTTGAGTTATGTGTGCCCCTGTCCACATGATTAAATGACTTCATGTCAAAGTTAGCATGGTGGTTGGATAAATCCCTTCAGTTGACTAGTCCATGAAACACCTCTTCAACACTGTTAGAAGAACCTTATTGGTGATATAAGTAGGGATGGCTTCTCTTAAGCAACCACTGGTATTCAACTCTCATCGTGGTGACTCATTTACTGACTGGAAAGCAGATGTAGAAGTATGACAATTGTATACAAAGAATGAAAAGTGTAGACATGGTTCTGTAGTTTATTTATGGAAATACCTATACGTAAATATGGGAATGTATGGAAATGCTTATATGGAAAAGTTTACATGGAAATGCTAGATTTGCTGTTTGTCCAATTTGCCTTTAAGAATTAACAGCAGATGATGAATTTGAAAAAAATGATTGCTGCTTTTGATGCTGTTTACTTAAAAGATGAAGCTACTTGAACATTCTGTGCTGTGAAGTTGTTTGTCAAGTTTTGTAGAGAAAGTGAACAAAGTTTCTCAAAGTTCTTGACTGAATTAACTACAGATACAGAATGGTGAAAAAATACAAATTATCATTTGAAGATAGTGTTTATGGCATACTTTTTGTTGGTAGTAGCTAACTTATTGGATGAGCTTGAATGATTGGTTAGAGCAAAAGCATCCTTGGAATTCAATGAAATAAAAAACAAGATACATAGAATATTTGGCAAGTATGATGGAAGGGAAGGATTTAATGTTTGATTTGGTTTCTTGGTGTTGCATAGTGGCATGTACCACGTGACTTCCAGTATCGCAGAGCATAAAAGACATCGTGTTTCTTAAGCATGAAGGTTCTGCAAGATCTCGGTCAGTAATAAGACCAACTTCAGATGTAACACCCACAGTGCGAGACTTATAATATTTGTTGGACTGTACCACTTCAGTTAATAAATGATTAACTCTTTATTTCACTGTGTATCTCTTCCTTACCCTGATACAACACTTAGCATATCAACCTTTGTAGGTTGTTTAATGCTAAAGCCATCTTTGTATAATAGTAGTAGTACTATTTTGTCCATAACTGGAGTGGGGTGATAAGGAGGTCCATACCTTACTCAAGAGTATTAGTCCAAAAATGAACGTAATAGTGAGTGAAATTTGAACTTGCTTACTACAATGTTACAGTCCAGCACATTAGCCACTTCACCATAGGGACTCCTCCTGAAGGGAAGGAGATGAACATGCTGGTACAATTCCCGTAAAGGAAAAGTGTTTACATATTAGAGGATACAGTCACTATGGTCACAGTCATCGGGGATTTAATTAAGCTTCAAAACATCAGAAAGGTACTACAAATCTCAAAGGATTTAATCGAAATCAAAGCGG
Source organism: Sepioteuthis lessoniana (assembly GCA_963585895.1). Classification (NCBI taxonomy): domain Eukaryota; kingdom Metazoa; phylum Mollusca; class Cephalopoda; order Myopsida; family Loliginidae; genus Sepioteuthis; species Sepioteuthis lessoniana. Next base: position 39,739 of record CAUZXS010004810.1, on the reverse strand, counting down.
TGTGTTCAGAGTGAAAGAAAGAGGAAATCCTGTAGGTTCTGATGGAGTTGTTATGTGATGGTCTGAGTGAGACAGCTCAAAGCATTTTGAGTCTGATTGTTCACACAGGCAAATTGAGGATGTTGAGATGACACTCGTTGCAGGATCAGCAAGAGGAGAGCAGGAAGTCATGCTAATTGAGTCATTAGTTCAGGGCATTCTTGACTGTGCTTGTATGAAGGCTTTAGCTGGAAACACATGGATTAATGTGTATTTATCTCTTCTTTCTGAAGATGAAAAGAATTATGTGAATAAATCTGCAAAAAAAGGCCTTTTAAGGTTTTAAAATTGAGTTGAGACAAGACAAACTACTGGGCTTATTACAAATTTAGTCTCTTGTATAATTTTGTTATAATGATATTATGCAAAGTCCAAAAAGTAATGTGAGTGATTTTTTATTTTTCAGGTTGACAACCCTGATTGAAAATCTACTGATCAGTGTTGAAAATATTCAGTTTATATTTATCACACAAGATTTAGTTGAATAATCTTGTATTATTACAAGTGTCTTAGGTCAAGTGTATCACAATAATAGAATACAAGAATATTAAGCAGTATTGTGTTGTGAACAAATTTTTGGCTCAAAAAAACATTTCCATGATACCACAGGTCTCTTGCTCCTCTTATTTTTCAGATTGGCAGCCCTGATTGAAAATCAGCTGATCAATGTTGACTTTGAATACATGCTAGAGGGTCATTTAAAAAGTTGTAAACCTCACCCAGAAAGAAGACCCATATATGAATATTATTTTTGTTGTGGCAATGCACTACTTCTTATAAAACTAGAAAAATCTAAATTAGATTTTTTAGTTTCATAGGAAGTGGTAGTTATATTACAATATGTTACATATGTTACAATATGTTACAACAAAAATGTTTAGTTATGCTCTTCTTTCTGGGTAAGGTTTAGAACTTTTTGAACGACCTTTATAAAAGTATTCAGTTCATGTTTGACTCTTTGACTTTATGATTAGCTGAGTAATCTGGGGTTATTACAAGTTTGTTTGGTATTCTTTGATGAGGAATTAATATTGATTAGCTCTCTAGGTTGCCAAACTGAAAAAGAAAATCAGTCACATTACTTTCGAGACACACCCTCTGTGAACAAGTTTTTGGCCTAAAAGAATATTCCTGTTGTACCATAACCTCTTTGCTCTCCTGATCTAAATGGAGACATGTTTAGTATAATGAACACATTGTAGGAACTGGCAAGCCAAATTCAAATCCTAGACAAAGCTGTTTTTGTTATACTTCATGCTATTGCCCTTGAGAAAGGCATGAATTTAAATAGTAGGGTGGCTAAATAGTAAGGCAGACTGAATTCTTTAACTTTAGTTGGGTAATCAGTTGAGGAGAAGGAAAAGTCTGAATTCAAACCAGCTTTACTCCACTTAACGAAATTAACCTTGTGTCTTATCTTGATGTGAATGGAAGTGTGCTTAGTATAATGGTTATCATTGTGGGAAATGGAACTGGTGTCCCAAGTTCAAATCCTGAACAAAGCTGTTTGTATTATAAGTAAGTAAAGTAAGTTGGTCGACCATAGTTGAGGTTGACTTGAAAGGTCCCTTTTCAATAGCTACCACTCTAAGGTGTAGGGGAGAGTGCTACTCCTTTCCCTGGATTGCTCCACTTACCTTTGATCTGTACCTTATAATCCTGAGTGTTAAGCAAGGGGATGTCAAGTACCATTTTTTGAGTCTTTGGTATAACTCAACCTGGAATTGAATCTTTGTCTCCCAGGCCATTGGTGAATACTCTAACCATTATGCCAATGGGCCAGTTCATTATATTTCATGCTAATGTCCTTGGGATAGCCATGAATCCATCTGCCTTCTCCCCTGCTATAGTTAAATAGTTAGGCAGACTTGGTTCATTAGTCTTGGTAAAGTAAACTCTGAATTTAAATCAGCTTTATTCCACTTAAAAATGTCAACCTTGTGTTTTTCTTACTCATGGTGGAGGGGTTCAGTAAATACATACTCCCTTCATCTGAATCCTTGTGACTATTTTTTGTTAAATAGAATCAAAATCCACATGTGTAGTTAGCATTAGCTAAAGACTTCTAGCTCTATTTGTAGGAGGGGTAACAAGGTCTTCATTGGCATGTAGCTTCCCTAAGGAACTTGTTGATTGATTGATTTTAATGACATGTCAACTCGTTTAGGGTTATTTCATGCCTAGAGGTTAAGGAATTGCATTTATTATACTTTCATATTTACATTTTTTGTGTCATATCTGAAGAGTTTGTTTTTTTTGTGCACATGGTTCTATTGAATATGAATCATTTTTAAACAGATCAATTTGACTCATAGATGGGACCCTAATAGGTACTCTCATTCTTCAAAAGAGTAAACCAGTGAGTAATGGCAAAGAAGGGGTACCTCACACTACCCTTATCTTCAAAACTGAAGCCTCAGTATCAGATACAGTTTAGTATCATACCCAGATCACTCTAGGGATCTATTTTGAAGACTATAAATTTGATTTGAAATTAAGTGGAATATATATATATATTCCAATAAAAGTCTAATTATTTGATAGACTGACATTGTCATGAACATTTTTTAGGCAGTCTAATTTACCTTGACTAGCTGGACTCATGGAAATTCCACAGAACAAAAAAATCAAGAGGAGCTATTTAAGCAAGAAAGGATGATTTGCAACTTTATTACAAATAAATCCAATTGTTGACTTGGCAATAAATGATACAAAAAATATTCAATAACAATCTATGTAATACTTAATACACTGATCCTTCATTAGTATTTAATTCTACTAAAACTACAAGATCAATATATTGTTGGATATTCTATTATGTGATTAATGGTATTGCTGGTACCTTGGAATCTTCAAAGCTCTTTTTCTTTTTCCTTTTCAGTCTTCAACGGCATGTTGTTAGCACTTATCAGAACTTTATCACATGGTAATTCCATTGAAACTAAACATAGTGTTTGATCTGATGAAGCATCATCTATGTAGAAGAATTGAGTGAGGGCAAAGGTGAAAGAATATCTCACTTGGCTGCAGGAGAGCATAATGTACAAACAGACAAAACAAAAGCTGAATTATAATACAGATGACATTTCTTAGTTTTGGTTGGTTGGTTGGGTTTTATAGCATATAATCCTTTGTTGGTTATTTAATGCCAAATCCATTTTTATACGAATAATCAGTTCTATTTCAAACAATTCAGTTTAGCATGTGTACAGAGTTTAATTGTCAAAAATATTTCTATTTCAAGCTATTCAGTTCTAAACAGTTCTAATTCAAACAATTCAGTTTAGCCTTAAAAAAAAAGTTGGCGACCATAGTCAAGGGTGACCCGAAGGCTCCCTTTTCGATAGCTACTACACCAAGGTGTAGGGAAGGGCGCTACTCCTTTCCCAGGATTGCTCCACTTTACCCTTGATCCGTATCTTATAATGCTGAGTGTTAAGCAAGGAGGCATCAAGTACCATTTTTTGAGTCTTTGGTATGACTCGACCTGGGATTGAACCCAGGTCTTCCGGGCCATTGGCGAACACTCTAACCGCTAGGCCAATGTGTTCCATTTCAAACAATTCAGTTTTGCATAAGTATGCGATTTAGTTCTATTTGACCCATAGATAGGACCCTCTCAGGTGCTACCACTCTGGACCAGAGTGGATCTGGGAGTGATGGCAATGACGGGGTACTCCACATTCCCCAAAGCTCCAGCAATACTGGAACCTCACCATCAGATTGTTTAGTGTCATATTCAGGACACTTGTTGGGGGAGTTTTACCTCTCTGCAGAGAAGTAGTTGGTATATTCTACAGCCCCAGGTGACTGGGCAACCTAGTTTTGATAAAGTATGTATTTATTAAACCCAAATCCTCTGCATCAGCAGAATATGGCACAAGGTCATTTTTTAAGTGGAGTTTAACTGGTTTGAATTCAGAGGTTTCCATCTCCTAGACTAGTTGCTATACCAAGATTAAAGAACCCAGTCTGCCCTTCTATTTACCCCTAACTGGAGGGAGAATAGTTGGATCTATACCTTTCACCAGAGTATTAGCTCTATGTGAAATGCAAACAGCCTTGTCCAGGATTTGAACTCCAGCTGTTGTATCCATTTCCTGCAATGATAACTATTATCTTATAAGCACCTCTCTTTTTGATAAAGTATTGATTTTTTCAGTGCATCGCAGGATAATTCAACTCCAATGTAATCTAGAATGATAGGAGGGAATCTCTGGTATAATAGCTAAAGTGCTGGATTACAGACTCAAAAAATGGTACTTGATATTTCCTTGCTTAACACAGCATTATAAGGTATGAATCAAGGGAAAAGTGAAGCGATCCAGGGAAAAGAGTAGTGCCCTCCCTTACACACTGGTGTTGTAGCTATTGAAAAGGCAGCTTTTGGGTAGCCCTTGACTACGGTCACCAACTTTTTACTCTTACTTAGTAAGCAAGTTGAAACTCTAGTCATACTGTTATGCTTTCTTTCAGACTAATACTCTTGGGAAAGGTATGAACCTCCTTTTTCTCTCAGCTATGAGTTAAATAGTACCACTACTGTTTTTCAACAAAGGTGAAGGTTGATAAATCATTAAACAAAGAAACCAAACTAAACCAAAACAAATCAAGTTGGTGGTTAAGTTTGTCTAAAAAATTAGTATAAAGGTTAAATTCTTTTGTCTGGGGAGTCCCCATGGCATAATGGTTAAGTGCTGGGCCTTGAAGTGAGGGAGTTTGAACTCCAGTTGTGCTATTACATACTTTCTGGGAGGTGCCCGTGGTGTAATTGTTATCATCGTAGGAAATGAACACGGCGACACGAGTTCAAATCCTGGACGAGACTGGTTGCATTTCACATAGCACTAGTACCCTTGGGAAAGGTATGAATCCAATTATTCTCCCTCCAGCTATGGGTAAATAGTAGGACAGACTAGGTTCTGCAGCCTTGGTAAGGCAACTAGTCTAGGAGAAGGAAAACTCTGAATTAAAAAACCTGTTAAACTCCGCTTAAAAATTGACCTTGTGTCATATCCTGCCCGAGCGGAGGGGTTGGTAAATAGGATTACATACTTTCACACTAATACCCTCGGGAAAGGCATGGACTCCTTTATCTCTCCAGCTGTGGGTTAAATAGTACCACTACTGTTCTTCTATAAGGGTGGATTTGACATTAAATAACCCCAGGAGTTTGATATGCCATTAAATAAAGAAACCAAACCAAATTGTGAAAAGAATGTAAATGTAAACTTAAATTGCTGAATAAAATGAATCAATTTGAATCAACAAATTGTTATGTGCAGGATTTGAAGCGAGTTGACATAGAAGGTCTAAATAGAGCTACTGGCCTGAGTAAAAAATTATGGATTTAAACTATGTGTTTATTGAATTATAACTAATTTGAAAATGATAATCAGCTTAAACACTTGGATCCTATCAAATTCAAATATTAGGTGGTGTAGTTGCATTCTGCTTATCGTGGAGGGGTTGGGTAAATACATACAAAAGTTAATCATTGAGGTCAAAAAGTTAACATTTTTGGCCACTTTGAGTCATTGCCCATACTACAAATGTAAACATGATATGATTTTTTTTAAAAATCTTGATTTACTGATGACTGAAAAAAAGCCGTAATCTTAACTTCTTGCTATGACATTTTCAGTTAGATGTCTACTTCATACAATTAAACAAAAAGATTAAGAACTGATTTAGCTAACCTGACTGACACAAGGTAAGAGTACAGATTATAATTTTTACAAATATTGTAAATTGAACACCTAAATTACTTACTTAAATTCATGTTAAATGAATCAATTTGAATAAAGTTGAAAATCTATACTAGAGACAATTTTAAGTTAGTTCTCACAGAAGGCCTAAATGAAACCTCTGAGATAATGGACTTGAACTATGTATCAATTGAATTATAACTTCTTTGAAAATTGCTACCAGCATAAACTCTTGGAAAATATCTAATTTAGATATTTGGGGGAGAGGGATTTCTCAAAAAGAATTCAAGTACCATAATTATGCACTATTTTTCAAGATTTTTCCTGCCAAAAAGTTAAGGTTATGCATTATACACAAGAACTACATATATAATCAACTTGGGAGTTTGGGTTTGGGCTCTTTGTTTAAAGGCATGTCAACCCTTGTAAGTTATTTGATACTAGAGCCATTTTTCTTGAACAGTAGTGGTACTATTTAATCCATAGCTTGGAGGATAAGGGGGTTCATACTTTTCCCAAGGATATTTATCTGAAAGTGAACGTAATTGTGCAATTGGAGTTTGAACTCACTATGATTCCACCATCCAACACTTTAACCATTACACTATGAGAACAACCCCATTATCAACTTGGGAATGTGCTTGTAGTGTAACAGTTATCATTGGCGATACATGTTCAAACCCAGGATAAGTCTATTTTTATTTCACATAGCACTAATACTCTTGGGAAAGGTATGAATCCAACTGTTCCCCTTCTAGCTGTGGGTAAATAGTAGGGCAGAGTGAGCTCTTAAACTTTGGTATGGTAACTTGTCTAGGAGAAAGAAAACTCTAAATTCAAACCAGTTAAACTTTGTTTAAAAATTGACCTTGTGTCGCATCCTGTTTGTGTGTGAAGGGGTTGGTGTTTCGATCCCGGCTCCGAGCGTCCTGCGTGTCTAGCCACACTGAAGAGTTCTGATAGAACGAAACAGTCTGTCTGTGGATGACTATATATATATATATATATATATATATATATATATATATATATATATATATATATATATAATTCACTTTTTCTTACTCACATATCTCACCATTTTCAGGACATGATATACAAAAGTAAGTTATATCAATAGTCCAATCTAATGTGTTTTGTGCCATTACAGAGAAATATCCACTGGAATGTGTGTTTGTTTATAATTTTGTTTCTCCTAATGTGAACTTATTTTTGTGTGACCAAATAAAACATTATATATATATATATATATATATATATATATATATATATATATATATATAATGGTTATTTGTAAGTAAGATGCACAATTTTTCAAATTTGATTATCATCATATTCAGGATGGCATGACTGAAAGTAAGTTATATCTATGGTCCAAATTCTTTTTTTTTAGTTGATACAAACTGGCTAAAAGAAGTTGAACAATTGTTAAATTTAGTTTAAACTTAGTTACTGCAAATTCCCAAAACTCAATTTCCCAGTCAGCTGGGGCTGTAGAATACACTGACTGTACCTCTGCAGAGGGGTAAGACCCCCCCCCCCATAACGAGTGTCCTGATTATGACAATAAAAAATCTGATGGTGAGGTTCCAGCAGTGCTGGAGCTTTGGGGAATGCGGCGTACCCCTTCATTGCCATTGCTCCCAGGTCCACTCTGGCCCGGAGTGGTAGCACCTGATAAGGCCCTATCTATGGGTTAAATAGAACTAACAGCATACTTATGCTAAACTGAATTGTTTGAGTAAACTGAATAGCTTGAAATAGAAATGTTTTTGACAATTAAACCGTACTTACATTTAAACTGCATTCTTATGCTTAACTGAATTATTTGAAATAGAACTGTTTTTCGACATTAAAACTGTATTTACACTTAACTGAATTGTTAAATATAACTGCTTGAATAGTTTGAAATGGAAATGTTTTTGACAATTAAACTGTGTACTGAATTGTTTTAAATAGAACAGATTATTTACATAGAAATGAATTTGGTGTTAAATAACCTACAAAGGTTGACATGCCATAAAACCCAACAAACCAAACCAACCCAAACCAAAAGTCAATTCATACTATACACGAGAGATGTTTTTTTTCCAGAATTTCATTGCCAAAAGTTAGAGGTGTATATTAAACACGAATATGTGTTATACATGATTAAATACAATACCCACAAATAACAAATTTTTTTTCATTTTTTCAAACATTGAAATCTTAGTATTTTAATACTTTGCAATCCTTTGAGAACCCCCATCTCCACCCAGACCAGAATTTATTATTATTCTCTCTTAAGTTAATGTTTTACAGGAAGTGCTTATAGTGTAATGGTTATCATCATTGGAAATGAACTTGGCAATCTGAGTTCAAATCTTGGATGTGGCTGTTTCCATTTCATATCGCACTAAAACCGTTGGGAAAGATATGCCTCCAACAATTCTTCCTCCCCCACTCAGCTATTGATAAATAATAGTGTAGACTGTATTCTTTAACCTTGGAATAGGAACCTGTTATAGCAGAAGAATTTCAACCAAATCATTTGGTTGAAATTTTTCTGCTTTTAAAATTGACTTATGTCACATCCTACTTGTGGTGGAGGGGTTATGTAAATACATGCATGAGTTAATAAATGGTGCCAAAAAATTATTGTCCAGTCACCTGGGACTGTAGAATACGCCAACCACATCTCTGCAGAGGGGTAGGACTCCCTCAATGCGTGTCCTGGATATGACACTAAACAATCTGAGGGTGAGATTCCAATATTGCTGGAGATTTGGGGAATGCAGAGTACCCCTTCATTGCCATTGCTCCCAGGTCCACTCTGGCCTGGAGTGGTAGCACCTGATAGGGTCCTACTATGGGTCAAATAAGACTAAACTGTGTACTTATGTTAAACTGAATTGTTTGAAATAAAACTGTTTTGACATTTAACTGTGTGTAAACAAAAAACTATACTTATACCAAACTGAATTGCTTGAAATAGAACTGTTTTTGACATCAGAACTGTGTACTTATGCTGAACTGAATTGATTGAAATAGAACTGTTTATATGTATAAAAATGGATTTAGTATTAATGACCTACAATGGTTAATGTACCATTATACCAAACCAAACCAAAAAAGTTAACATATTTTGCCCTGTTGTGATCATTGTTCATATTATAAGTATGGTATTTTTATTTAAATCTTGATTTACTGGTAACTGAAAAAAGCCATAATCTTCAGTAAGAGGTTTACTTTATGCAATTAAACAATAGGGTAAAAATTTGGTTTAGCTAACATGACTGACACAAGATAAGAATATCAATACTTGGAACAATTTAACAGTGTGTTAATGAATGAATAATGTTGAATAGAATTATTTGTGTTTATTAGCAATACTTGAAATTCTGACTGTATGTCTAAGTTTGAGTGTTAGTATTGCATAGCAATATTTGAAACCATTTAAATGAGTCCAAACAAATCATTAATATTAAATAGAACTATTTGCATTAAAATATTTGGAACCATTTAACTGTGTACAAATAATAGTGATACTTATGTGCAAACAAATTAGTTCTGACTCATTTACAAATAAGATTACCTACAAACGATTGACTTACAAATCATATGTATAACTAATTGAGTGCAAACAAATGAGCTCTGGCTCATTTAAAAATGTTATCTACAAAGTTTGCATTTACAGATCATATATAATATATATAAAGAGGATTTGGCATTAACTAACCTACAATGGTTGATATATCACAAAACCCAATTGAACCAAACAAGTCAAGAGTAGTTAAGAATTATACTTGTATTGTAAAAACTTGAAGAATATTGAAATCTTCAAAAGCTAATGTACTAAGAACCTGCTCTGAGATGCTGTTTCACTTTGATGATCATAGCTCTAGCTGTACTTGAGCTATATGATGAGATAGATGAACAAAAAAAGCATTTGGTGAATTATAGAGATCATTTTAAAAAAATGATTATCTCTGCATTAAAGTTACTCAAGTAAATCAAAAGTTTTATAAGAATTTGGTAATGTGCTGGATATTTCGGCAGCTCTGGATGCTTTTGATGAAGTCATGAAAATGACAAACCACACTGGATTGTTAGACGTTAAGCTCTCCTGCAACTCTCACCTCTATGGCTTCAAATACATAGTTTGAAGCCTAGCACACCTTGCCTGATCATTGAGATTCTTGTAACCTGAGCAAAATTTCTTGAACCATCTGGTTACTGTACTGTGATCTACAGTGCTGTCACCTTTTACACAACAAATATTTTTGGTTGCTTCCATAGGGTGATGGCCCAGTTTGAACTTGGAAAGCATGAGTTCCTGAATTTGACTATGTTGCACATTCTTCTGTGCACCTTTAAATCACACAGAGACGGAAGTAATGCAGAACATGTCAGTGCATCAACTACCACTATACTACCAACAACAGCAGGTACCTACCATAGCTTGAATTACTATGGTCATGTGATAAAAATTGGCTGACTGTAGCCAAAGGTAATCCAAAGGCTCCATTTCAAATAGCTACTGCACTGAGATGTAGGGGAGAGTGCTACTTCTTTCCTTGGATTACTCCATTTACCCTTGAACTGTACCTTATAATGCTGAGAGTGCTACTCCTTTCCCTGGATTACTCCATTTACCCTTGAACTGTACCTTATAATGCAAGGAGGCTTCAAGTATCATTTTTTTGAGTCTTTGGTATGACTCAACCTGGGATTGAAATCAGATTTTCTGGACCATTGGCGAACAATGGGCTAGTATATGTGATATATGTACAGCAAACTAGCAAATACCAAAATTTTGCTAAACTTTTAACTACTACATTCTAATTCTAATTTGAACAGCCCAGTTGGCTGTGGGTGTAGAATACACCCACTGCATCTCTGCAGAGGGGTAAGACTCCCTTCCTATACAGGTATCCTGCATATGACACTGAACCATCTAATGGTGAGGATCCAGAAAATGTGTTTACAAATCATATATGTTAAATATATAAGAATAAACAGGATTTGGCTTGCCCAGTTGCTAGGGCTGCAGAGGAGTAAGACCCCCCACCCATGAGTCTCCTGGATATGACACTAAACTATCTGATGGTGAGGCTCCAATGATGCTGGAGATTTGGGGAATGCGGAGTACCCCTTCATTGCCATTGCTCCCAGGTCCACTCTGGCCTGGAATGGTAGCACCTATCTATGGGTTAAATAGAACTAACTGCATACTTATGCTAAATTGAATTGTTTGAATTAGAACTGTTTGACTAAACCGAATAGCTTGAAATGGAAATGTTTTTGACAATTAAACTTTGTACTTACATTTAAACTGCGTGCTTATGCTAAATTGAATTGTTTGAAATGGAACTGTTCTTGACATTGAAACTGTACTTACACTAAACTGAATTGTTTAATATGGAACTGTTTTGACATTTAACTTTGTGTAAACAAAATCTGTACTTATACTAAACTGAATCAGCTGAATTTGAACTGTTTGACTAAACTGTTTTTGACAATTAAACTCTGTACTCTTGCTAAACTGAATTGTTTGAAATAGAACTGATTATTTGCATAAAAATGGATTTGGCATTAAAAAACCGACAAAGGTTGATATGCCATAAAAACCAACCAACCAACCAGGATTTGGCAGTAAATAACCAATAAGTGTTGATATGCCATACAACCCAAACAAACAATCTAATTTTAGTTCTCCTCATATAAAGTTTCTTGTCTTCTAGTAGTCTTTTTTTTATATTTTTATCAAAAAAATATCACTTTTGTTTTTTTATTTCCTCAATAAAAGTTACTCCAGTTGTTTTAAAAGGAGCAGTAGGAGTCTCTGAGGTGTAATGACTAATTTGCTGGACTGTGACATCATAGGAAGTGAATTTGAACTCCAGTTGTGCTATTACATTCACTTTTGGACTAATACCTTTGAGAAAGATATAACCTCCCTTATCCCCCCCAAATAGCACCTCTACTGTTCTTCTATAAAAATGGCTTTGGCATTAAATAACCCACAAAGGTTAATATGCCATTAAACTAACAAACTAAATCAGACCAATCAAAAGAGCACCCCACTAATTTCTACTTAATTTTAATTAGGTTTTGTTTAGTTTCGTTTCATTTCTTTGTTTCATGACATATCAACCGTCATGGGTTATCTAATGCCATTGCCATCCTTGTAGAAGAATAGTAGTCTTAGAGAAGTTTCCATGGCTTAGTGGCTAACATGCTGGATTGCAACATCATAGTAAGCAAGTTCAAACTCCATTCATGTTCTTAATGTTCACCTTTAGATTAATGCCCTTGGGAAAGGCATGAACCCCTTTATCCCTACAGCTATGGGTTAAATAGTACCATTTCTCTTCTACAAGGATAGCTTTGGTATTAAATAAACCATGAAGGTTGATATGCCTTTAAATAAAGAACCCAAACCAAACAGTCATGGTACTATTTAACCCATAACTGATTGAGGCTTCATACCTTTCCCAAAAGTATTAGTCCAAAAGTCAATACAATTGCACAACTGGAGTTTGAACTCACTAAGATATCACAGTCCAGCACATTAGTCACTGTGCCACAGAGACTCCCTGCTTTTTATTTAGTAATTTGACAGTATATTTGTTATTTTTGCTTGATTTATCTCTTTACTAAATGTCTTTTTATCCATCTGTCATATAAATCAAAGTCAGATCCTGAAGCACATTTTTAGCATATTATCAAACTTTCTAGTGAGGAGTTTGATTTACAGGGTGTGACAGAAATACCTTCCACATTTTAAACTGTCACCTGTGTGGTGCAAGTGAACTTAGACAAATGGCAATAGTAACTCTATCTACATAACGTCTGACCATTTTTTTCAGATGCAATCAGTTATGATCATGGCTTGGACCAGATATGTTTTTAAAAGTTGACAAAAATACCAAGAGTCATGTCTCATTTCTGGCTTTTTTTTTTAAGCAAATAACATCCTTTAATTCTTCCAGGAGGCTTTCTTTTAATCAATGAACCTGTGGTTCTGAAATTTTCAACCCATTGCAGTATTGATTTTCTATCTGGAACAGCACCATTCTGATGTAGCACAAAATGACCATGAAAAGTATTCTGTGTAGCAATTAGTCTTTAAAAATATTTCAATAGCAAATGCATGGTGTGCACTGATCCAAACCATGATTGTAAATGATCATATCTGGAAATAAATGGTAAGACATCAGCTAGATAGAGCTATCATTACCACTTGCCTTAGTTCACTTGCATCACACAGATGATCATCATATTAGCTAAACCAAAACTTTATTCTTTTTTTATTTATTACAGGTCCACTTTGATCTGGAGTAGTGGTGCCTGCTTAGGACCAGTAGATCTGTTTGAAAATTATTCCTATTTCATAGGACCATATGTCAAAAAATACCCTTGCACAAACAACTATATGAATATTCAATAATATGTGATTCCCTGATTTCTTGGCATAAAATAATTCCTGATAAGTTTACATGCCACGAGAGAGAGGGGGGGGTAGATTTGGTTTCTTTGTTTAATGGCATATCAACCTTTGTGGATTATTCAATGCCAAAATCATCTATGTAGAAGAACAGTAGTGGTACAACTATTTAACTCATAGCTGGGAGTAATAAAAGAGTTCATGTCTGTCCCAAGAGTATTAGACTGAAAACGAACACAATAATGTGACTGGAGGCCAATCTTGATTACTATGAAACATTAGCCACTACACCACAGAGAGTCACTGGCCTAATTGGCGGGGCCTGTAAAATACAGACTGCACCTTTGCAGAGGGGTAAGACCCCCCTCCAATGAGTGTCCTGTTATGACACTAAACAATCTGATGGTGAGGTTCCAGTGATCCTGGAGCTTTGGGAAATGCGAAGCACTCCTTCATTGCCATCGCTCCCAGGTCCACTCTGGCTCGGTAGTGGTAGCACATGATAGGGCCCAATCTATGGGTCAATTAGAACTAAACTGCATACTTATGCTAAACTGAATTACTTGAAATAGAACTGTTTTGATTTGTAAACTGCATACTTATGCTAAACTGAAATGTTTGAAATAGAACTGTTTTTGACATTGAAACTGTACTATGGTAAACTGAATTGTTTGAAATCGAATTGTTTTGACATTTAACTGTTTTTAAACAATACTTATACTAAACTAAATTGTTTTAATTAGAACTGTTTGACTAAACGGAATAGCTTGAAATAGAAATGTTTTTGACAAACTGTTTACTAATGTTAAACTGAATTCTTTGAAATAGAACTGTTTATTTGTATAAAAATGGATTTGCCATTAAATAACCTACAAAGGTTGATATGCCATAAAACCCAAACAAACAAACAAAGAGTCCCCCCACCCCACCCAAAGAGAGGGAGAGAGAAAGAGAGTGTGGCAGGTATTTCTGTTGCACATTGTATAATGTTAAACTAGTGCTTATTTTGTATCCATCATATTAGCTAAACCAAAACTTTATTTTTTTATTACTTCCAGGTCTACTCTAACCTCGAGTGGTGGTGCCTGTTTAAGAAACAACCATACAAAAAATGTAAATATGAATGTTCAATAAACAGGATTCCCTGACTTCTAGGCATAAAATAACTCCAGACAAGTCGATATGCCATTAAAATCAATTAATCAATTTTTTAATTTTTTGTTTAACTGTATAAAATAAACATGTAGTTTAAAATTTTCAATGTTCATTAATGGGAACTTTTTAGTTGATTTTTCAAAAATTTTTTTTAGAGAGGAGTTCAATTTACAATATGTGTATAATGCTTAACTGTAGCCTCACATTGTGCCCATCATATTAACTAAATCAAATTTTTTATTTCTTTTTTATTATTACTCTCAGGTCCGTTCTGACTCAGAGTGGTAATACCTGTTAGGCTCTCATTTAATAGTCATCTTTATGTAAAGATCTCCAACTTTCAGTTTGAACAATTGAGAATATACTAAAACCTGTTAAAAGAGAAAACAACAAGAGAATGGAAAAACAACTAAGTTTGGTTTGGTCTGATTTTGTTTTATGGCACATCAACCATTATAGGTTATTAATGCAAAATCCATTTTTATACATATAAATATTTCTATTTCAAACAATTCAATTTAGTATTAGTATAGTTTTTTGTTTACACACAATTAAATGTTAAAACAGTTGTATTTCAAACAATTCCATTCAGTATAAGTACACAGTTTAGTTCTATTTGACCCATAGATAGGACCCTATTAGGAGGTGCCCGTGGTGTAATGGTTATCGTCATAGGAAATGAACACAGCGATATGAGTTCAAATCCTGGACGAGACTGAATTCATTTCACATAGCACTAATACCCTTGGGAAAGGTATGAATCCAATTATTCTCCCTCCAGCTATGGGTAAATAGTAGGGCAGACTGAGTTCTTCAGCCTTGGTGGGGCAACTAGTCTAGGAGAAGGAAAACTCTGAATTCAAACCTGTTAAACTCCACTTAAAAATTGACCTTGTGTCATATCCTACCCGAGCGGAGGGGTTGGTAAATATGATCAGGTGCTACCACTTCGGAGTGATGGCAATGAAGGGGTACTCTGCATTCCCCAAAGAACCTCACCATCAGATTGTTTAGTGTCATATCCAGGACACTTGTTGGGGGTGGGGTTTACCTCTCTGCAGAGAAGCAGTCAGTATATTCTACAGCTCCAGCTGACTGGGCAAAAAGAATAGTTAAGTTTTAGATGATGATTTAAAAAAGAGACATATTTTCTGAAGAGTAGCCTTCAAAGCTTAAAAAAAGGAAGTAAAAAGAAAATAATTATTATCTTTTGTGTATGACCAGAAGAAAAATTGGAAGCTTATAGATATTTTACATATAATCATGCTTTTGTTTGTAATTATGTATTTACCTAGCTATTTATCTATCATTTGATTATGTCACGCATTCAATTATGAATACATATGTTGGTGGAAGTAAATGGTTTTATAAAATCTAAGAGGATAAGCAAAGAGAGAGAGGGGGGGGCTGGTTTCTTTGTTTTATGGCATATCAACCTTGATGGGGTATTTTATGTCAAAACCATCCATGTAGAAGAACAGTTGTGGTACTACTATTTAACTCACAGCTGGGAGTAAGAAGAGAGTTCATGTCTGTCCCAAGGGTATTAGACTGAAAGTGAACGCAATAATATGACTGGAGTCCAAACTTGATTACCATGATGTCACAATCCAAAAAATTAGCAGGTAGACCACAGAGACCCCCCCCCCGAGAGAGAGGGAGAGGGAGAGAGAGAGAGAGAGAGAGAGAGAGAGAGCATTACATTTCCTTTAGTACTTAAACTCAATGTCAATAAGAGGTGTTTATTTGGTTTAGGTTAGCTTATTTAATGGTATATCAACTCCTTATAGGTTATTTAATGCCAAAATTTGATAAATTTCTAAATGTTTTATTCCACTCATAACTGTATTATCAATGCTCCATTGCATTTTTTAGATTGCACTTCTTTATTTGTCTAGAATCATTTGTTTGCTCACAGTTATAGGGTATGAAGTAATCTTATCTAATACTAATAATCATATGATTTCAAATAACAAATAATAATAATCTTTAGTAAACAATTATATCTTCAAATAACCATTCTTAATACAAATAATTTACATACAGTTAATTGGTTTTAAGTCTTCCTCATTAACATTAATAATTCTATTCAATGATTATTCATATCCAGTACCCTAACAGGTATCACCACTCTGGGTTTGAGTAGACCTAGGATTAATAGCAATGAAGAGGTGCTCAGAATTCCCCAGATCTCCAGAACTGCAGCCTCACCATCAGATGCAATTTAGTATCATACCCAGAACACCTTTTTTGGAGGGGGTGGTCTTACTCCTCTGTAGGGGATACAGTGAGTGTATTTTAAGCCTTACCAACAGAGCAGGTGTTTTATTTGATTTGGCATAATGGTTAGGGTGTTCATCAATGGTCTGGGAGACTGGGGTTCAATCCAAAGTTGAGTCATACCAGAGACTAAAAAAAAAAAGGTACTTGATGCCTCTTTGCTTAGCACTCAGCATTATAAGGTACAGATCAAGGGTAAGTGGAGTAATCCAGGGAAAGGAGTAGCACCCTTCCCTACACCTTGGTACACCAAGGTATTGAAAGGTAGCCTTTGGGTCTCACTTGACTATGGTCGGTAAATTTACTTAACTAATATATCTTCATAAATAGCTATATTAAAAGATTTCCTATTTAAGTTTTCTTTTTATTTTTGTTTTTTTTTATATAGAAATATAGAAAATGCATATGGTTAGACAGACATGTATAAAAACCAAGTTCCACAGAAAAATTCTAACAAAATTCTTGTTTTTAGCTTATAATATGAGGGTCATTCAATAAATAAAGTGAATTTTGCCTAAGGAGTTAGCAAAAGGAAGCACCGTCAACAGTTGAACCATTTTCAAGGAAATCAATAATGATAAATTCTTTTATGTCTAAGAAAACTGTCAGCATGACCATCTTTACTGACTGCTGTTCCCGGAACTTTTCTTTTACCAGAGAGTTAATGTGTTTCCACTATGTGGACTGTACAACTCAGGCTTGCAATGGCAAATTCATGCTTAGCCCATTTGTAAACAATTTTTTTTTACTAAAACATGTTTTTCCTTACACATCCTTACACATTCAGTAAATTTCTCGTAGCACATCTCAGCCATCAAAAATTTGATGAGAGACCTCTATTTAAACTTGGATCTCTGTGATTGCCACCATTTTGAATAGTCTCAAAACAAGTATTTTTGCAAGATTAAAAATCTGACAAGATGCGACACAAGGTCTATTTTTAAGTAGAGTATTGCTGGTTTGAATTCAGAGTTTTCTTTCTCCTAGACTGGTTGCCTAGCCAAGACTAAAGAACCCAGTCTACCCTACCATTTGCCTATAGCTGAGAGAGATTAGGTGGATTCATGCTTTTCCTCAGGAAAAATACTGTAAATAAAACAAAGCCTGTGTGTCAGACTAAACAAAACTTAGTAAAAAAACAAAAACAGGATTACTGTCAAATCATTCTGAAAGTAACTGTTCCTATCAGATCACCTAAGTTAAGTATTGATGGGCCAGTTCAGCTCTTAAAAATGAGAGACTATTTAATTACTGCAGGTACTGTTAGAAACCTAAGGTGTAGGTTCTGGACCAAACATAGGTGAATAAACAGCATAATAAAATAACTAAGGATTCAATTGTTGTAATAAGAAGGTAAGTTTATTTATTTGTAAAAAAAAAAAAAAAAAAAAAATTAGAGCAAGCAACAAAAGGTAGTACAATGCTGAAATGGGGGTGGGTGGGGATGCATACAAGTATTTAGCTAGACATCTAAGGGTCTGGAGTAGGTGAGCCAAGGCTTGGTCCTTTGAGAGGCACCCTCAAACATTTTGTAAGATTTGTTATTGTATAAATTGAAAAGGATTCCATGAACTATTATTTATTTAAAAAATGAGAGGGATCTTGGGGTATTTTCAGATAGCCTTCTCCCCTCTCCAGCTCAGGTATGCGTCTGGATGGATACTTGTCGTCATTATTCTATCCTACTCTTTGCTAGTTTTATTTGTGGCCCAATCCTGCTTCCACCTGTTTTCTCCATTCACCAAATAAGGAGGTGAGGGAAATCATGCAAGAATGTTTTAACATATGTTTATCGGTTCAAGGAGGGATGTAAAAATTGATGACAAAAACATCTACAAGTTCCTTTGTGTTTGTGTACTTTTAAATTCCAATATGTTTTTAAAAAATTAGCTTTCTGAATTTTTTTAGAATATCTTTGAAGATCATTTATAAAATTTGGTTATAATCACTAACTTAGACAAAAGTCACACATACATATACAAACTTTTTCTCTTTCACTCTCATTCATTTGTTGTAAGTGAAAATATTCGATTATTTATCCTTTAGCAAGTGTTTGATGCAACATGGCAAAACCAGTCTCTGGAGAAAGCTTGTCACTATTAGAAAGCAGAATATCAATGGCAAACATACTGGACATCGATTTTTTATATACGAGGGTCATTAAATAAGTTTCCAGACTTTTTCGTATGGGCACTTTATTGTTAGTACACACATGAAACTCTAGTCCCCTTCAAAGTAATCTTCTCCAGCCGCAATGCACTTGTTGTACCGTTCCAACAACTTCTGGAAGGCCCCATGGAAGTCCTCTTGTGTGAGCATGTCAATGACCTTCATCACAGCCTCTTTCATCTCCTCAATTGTCTCATAACAACAGCCTCTAAGTTTTTCCTTGAGCTTAGGGAATAACCAAAAGTCACAGGGAGAAAGGTCTAGACTATAGGAAGAGTGAGGAACTGTCTTGATGCCCATCTTGCTCAAATAGTCTGTGACAAGGATGGAGTTGTGGACTGGTACATAGTAATCGTGGAAATGCCACTGACCCGATTTGAAGAGTACTGGCCTCTTCCGACGGAGTCTCTCCCTGAATTCCCTTAAAACCTCAACATAGTAACCCTAACCCTAACCCTTTGGCCTATCAACTCTGCTGTATTGACTTCCTGACTCCTCCCACACCTCTCATCATCCCTCACAGACTCCCTGCCTTCTTTGAATCTCTTATGCCACTAAAAAACTGATGCTCAATTCATGTGGGATGCTCCAAAAGCAGTCTGAAGCATTCCATACGTTTCTGTGGCATTTTTTCCAAGTTTAAAACAGAATTTTATTGCATATTGTTCTTCTAAAATGTCCTCAAGTCCAGATTGCATTTTTGAAATTCACCAGCTGTGACAATCAGGCTTTAGTAGGGTGTATTCCAATTCCTGTTGTAGCTGTTGATTTAAACCTGAAATCATAAAAATTGGTCAGTCATCTCATAAGATGTATAGCAATAACATACTGAATTTTCAAGTGTCTACACCAACTCTAAATGCCTGGACAAAAAAGTCTGGAAACTTATTGAAGGAACCACTTATATAACTAGATTTGGCACTCCGTAGCCCACATGGGTTGATATGCCATAAAAATCAACCAACCTAATGTTGGCAGCCATCTTGTGCAGGCTGCTACACCTAAAAATTTGAATCACTTTGGTTATCATTGGAGGAAATGGACAAGGTGATTCAAGTTCAAACTTAGAACAAGGCTGTTTATATTTTGCCTGAAGACCCTTGAGAAAAGTATGAATCCAACTATTCTTCTGCCAGATATGGGTAAATAGTTGGGCAGACTGTGCTGTTTAATCTTAGTAAGGCAACCAGTCTAGGAGAAGGAAAACCATGAATTTAAACCAGTGTGTACCCTGTTTAAAAATTGACCTTGTGTTGCATCCTGCTCATGGTGGAGGGGTTGGGTAAATGCATAATACTCTTGAAAATTGACCCTGTGTTGCATCCAGCTCATGGTGGAGGGGTTGGGTAAATGCATAATACTCTTGAAAATTGACCCTGTGTTGCATCCAGCTCATGGTGGAGGGGTTGGGTAAATGCATAATCTTCTTAAAAATTGACCTTGAGTCACATCCTGTTCATGATGCATATGTACACCAAAAGGAATATGAAAAATAAGAGCTCTTGCAACATGGTCAATTTAAATATCTAATCAGTAAGTAACTGATTTTATCTCCATAAAAACTCTCATTGACACTTTAGTCTATAAAAGATATCACCTTTTTTAAACCTTACAAAACTCTAACTTTTCTGAACCTGTTCCCATTCATTTATTATATATGTCATCATCATCATCATCAAGTCTCGCTGACAGCATGGATTTCCCTAACTCTCTCTGTCTATCTGACCCTATCATCCATCACTTCTGGCAGGTCTTCCAAACTATATCCTGTGACAAAACAGAGCTAATGTAAAGTTCTTGCTGGTCAGTCAACACTGGCATGTCCATGTGTCGGGATACATAGAAAGATATCACTTATGAGTTCATCCTTTCTTCTCCAGCAGAGTGCTCAGTCAGCTGGGGCTGTAGAATACACCGACTGGTTCTCTGCAGAGGGGTAAGCCCCCCTCCCTCCCAACAAGTGTCCTAGTTATGACACTAAATCATCTGATGGTGAGGTTCCAGTAATGCTGGAACTTTGTGGAATGCAGAGTACTCCTTTATTGCCATTGCTCCCAGGTCCACTCTGGCCCAAAATGGTAGCACCTGATAAGGGTCCTATCTATGGGTTAAATAGAACTAAACTGTGGTTTCTTGAGGTTACTGTTTTTTGCATTTAAACTGTGTATTTATGCTAAACTGAATTGTTTGAAATAGAACTGCTCTGACATTTAAACCGCATACTTATGCTGAACTGGATTGCTCAAAAGAGAACTGTTTTGATATCTAAACTGTGTACTAACACTGAACTGAATTATCTAAAATAAAACTGTTTTGACATTAACTCTGTGTATTGCCCAGTTGGCTGGGGCTATAGAATACACCGACTGCATCTCTGCAGAGGAGTTAGACCCCACCCAACAAGTGTCCTGGATATGACACTAAACAATCTGAGGTTCCAGTGATGCTGGGGCTTTGAGGAATGTGGAGCACCCCTTTATTGCCATTGCTCCCAGGTTCACTCTGGCCCAGAGTAATAGCACCTGATAGGGCCCTATCTATGGGTTAAATAGAAACCATACTTATGCATACTTATGCTAAACTGAATTGTTAGAAATAGAACTGTTTGACTTAACTGAATAGCTTGAAATAGAAATATTTTTGACAATTAAATTGTCTACTTATGCTAAACTGAATTGTTTGAAATGGAACTGTTTTGGACATTGAAACGGTACTTACACTAAACTGAATTGTTTAATATTGAACTGTTTTGGCATTTAATTGTGTGTAAATAAAATCTATACTTATACTAAACTGAATTAGTCGAATTAGAACTGCTTGACTAAACTGGATAGCTTGAAATAAAAATATTTTTCACAATTAAACTGTACTCATGCTAAACTGAATTGTTTGAAATAAAACTGATTATTTGTATAAAAATGGATTTGGCATTAAATAACCTACAAAGGTTGATATGCCATAAAACCTAAACAACCAACCAAATTCTCCAGCAGAGTCCTGCATGTCTTATTTGTCTTGGATGGTTTTAGAGATGGGAAGTTAAGTGGTCTTACAGCTGTTATTTCATGGGAAGTTTCTTTCAGGATTCATTCAAAATAGCTTGTAGCTTTCTTGTATAGTCCCCATCTAATTTTTTTCTATGCATTTTGTTAGCATCCATGTGGTGCATTCATACAGTAGTATTAACACCACCATAACTTGGAAGAAACAATTTAAATCAGAGCTTCTCTAATTTTTTACTTGATGCACCTCTTGTAACCAAATTTAATTTCCATTTACCCCAAATGAAGTAATCAGTTTTGGTTTATTTGTTTAATGGCATATCAACTTTTGTAGGTTATCTAATGCCAAAGCCATCCTTGGAGAACAATAGTGATACTATTTAACCTAGTATTGGAGGGATAAGAGGGTTCATACTTTTCCCAAGGGTATTACTCTGAAAATGAACATAATAGCTCAAACAGAATTTGAACTTACTTGCTATGATGTCGAAGACTAGCATGTTAGCCAATGGGCCACAGGGACTCCAACTTAAATACTGAATTACAAAACATGATTAATTTACTAGTGTTTAATACAATTTACATGAGAAACTAGTATCAATCAACAAGAAGAAAAGAACTTGTCATCCAGTGGATTTTGCCATTCCAGCAAACCACAAACAAAAATAAAAAAAAATAAAACAAAAAAAACATATATAAATACAAGAATCTTGCTTGGGAGCTGAAAAAGCTGTGGAACATGGAAGTTGCAGTGATACCAATTATAGCTGGTGTCCTCGGTTTGGTCGTTGAAGGCCTGGAAAAGAGATTGGGTGAACTGGAAAACAGAGGACGAGCCAGATCCATCACAAGCATAACGCTATTAAGATCAGCTCGAATATTAAGAAGAATCTGGGGAAATTGAGGAGACGCGCTGTCACTCAGACTTCAGTGAAAAATCATCAGTTAAAACTCGTGTGAAAAACTTGCATAAAGGGAAAATAATAATTGTGGAGTCAGTGTTTGTACTCACCCTGATATTATAATTTCTCAAGGGAAAAAACTATTAAATGCCAATTATAGATCTGTTTCCTTATTTATTCATTAGCAGTAAATTATAATATAGATTTTACTGATAGGATGTGACTTGACATAGAGCTTAAAGGCCGCTGAAGGTGACCTTTAAGTAAGTCCAATTAAGAAAAAAAGTAAGATTTATTATTTTGAGAAAGATATTTGAACAATTTTATATGTGCAATTTCGTAAAATAACAATCTTGAAGATTGTTTTTTTAAATGTTTTAAAGCTCAAGTAGTACAACCACAATACTCAGAGATGCATTTCACTTTATTTTTGGATACGTATTTAAAAATTTTTTTTAAAGATATCAAAACGAATGTATAGAGTAGTTAGTAATAACACACCTCTCCATCCGACGCTCATACAACGCCTACATATAATTTCATATGAGACCATTTAAAAATATTATATTCATACACACGTTCGCCCACACTAAAGGTAAGAGGAATCAAATACGAATCCATCTTTGAAAAATTATTTTTGTCTAACCTTTAAACTTTAAGAAAAAAAAAAACTCTCTTACTCGTCTCAACTCATATGTAAATACCCTCCATGGCATTCTATTCTTTTTAAAGAAACCTTAATTTATTTAGAAAAGAAAAGCACACACACACACACTTTGAGGAAGACGGAAAATAAAAGGGGGTCGTTTTGGTCAGAACATCTATAAAATGGGGGTCCGGTTTTTAACATATTTACATAAGAAAATCCATCCCCGAATTCTGGACAGCGTAAAACCTACTCGCCTGGGTAGGTGGTTGACGAAAGCATTTTACATAAAATATCCAATAATACAATTGTGTGAGCAAATGATTTTTTTCCCGTTATATATTAAAAACCAGCTAAATAAAATGAATAATAATTATACATTTATTCCATAGTGTTTATTATAGTTAATAAATTATTTTAGCCACTTCCCCTCTAATCTAATTATATATATATATATATATATATATATATATATATATATATATATATATATATATTGCAAGAAAGACCGAGCAGACTTTTTCTTATTATTTTAAAGTGTTCGCATTAAAGATTAAAGATGTAAATAATAATCATTACGTAGAGTCTGAATTGAATTTTATTGAAAAATAAAAGGCACAAAACGTTAAACGGATGGTAAAAATTTAAAAACAAATTTTCGCAAATAATTTTATTTGTTTTCGATTCATATGAACTCTTTTTGCTTCGGCAATTTGTCAAATTTGAAATTAAATTGAATTTGTATGGAATTCTATGAGGATTCCTGCAAACTACAATGGGGAAACGGTCTCTGTTCTTACTGTCATTTTCCTGATACATGTACATTAGTTATCTGCCCTTTATTTTGATTTTATTTTTGGAGGCTGGGAATACCTTTCTGTTATATAGAATGTACAATTTTCGTTGTTCGTTTATTTTGTAATTACATTTCTTAAAGGGAGGAGAAAATATCCTGATAATTTCGTCAAAAATTCAAAAGAATTGGAGTACATGTGTTAACTGTCATAATTCAATAATATTTCCTTAGGAGTAAAAACCTGTTTTATGTACCTATAAAATAAAATAAATAAAAAAATAAATTGAATTAAAAATTCCATAAAATAGATTAATTTAAAATTTAACAAATTTCTCGATTAAAAGAAGTTCTGAATGGAAAATGGAAAGCACTCCAAATTGTTATATATATATATACATATATATATAAGCGGGACTACATCACCGATGTCAAATAAAATTTTATCAATTTTAAAATTAATTTTTTTAGGTACACGTTTTTATTTATTCATTTATTTGTTATTTTTAAAAATTAATTAATCTTTATTCATAAAACGGACTTCAGTAATTGAGGGGAAAAAATTCAATTAAAAAAAAAATCGAAAATAAAGATTCCTTTTTTTTTCTTAATGTACCATCTGCATTTTTAAAAAAAAATAATTCAAGCCTTAAGCAAAGATGAAACAAACGATGTATTAAAATCTACTTTACAGCTTAAAACGAACTGTTGACAAGACTGAAATTTTAAGTGATTTTCCAAACCCTTAACTGGAAAAAATAAATTAATAAATAACTAAAAATAATATCAACATGTAAATGATTTTATTTGTATTTTATTTATTTGGTTAACAACTTGGATCCATGTTCACAAATGACTTTTTTTTTAAAATTAAGTTTGTATGTTTTATATTTTAATGAAAAAGAAAAAAATGAAAACAAAAAGAAAATTCTAAAAAAAATTAGTGGACGTGGTTTATTCGTTGTAATTTTTGCTTAAGTGTGAAAAAAAGTTTGTTAATACGGTCTATGATCATTCGATTGTTTCACTTAAATAAGATAGGAGAACCTAAGAATTCAAGTACTCATTAATTAATTCCAACAGAGAAAATATGTTTAAGAAATTAATTTACACTTAAAAAAATATTGATTCCTTCCAATCATAATAATGTTTAAACATACGGAAATTTACAGCTGTTAGCCACCCCCACTCAGTTTTTATTTTGGTAAAATAAATCTTTTTTTTTTTTTTAATATTCAGACTGTGTTTTGTTTTGCTTTGTTTTTTCAATAATTATCATGCCAAATCTTTGTGGTATTACAGAATACAAATTTTAAAATGTATAAAACGAAAACCGTATGTTAAGACTGGAATTGGAAAAGCAATGAAGATCGCCTTTCATATCCATTTGTATTATTAGTCACAAAGACGACGTCAACTGACAATATCGAACCTTTTTTTTTTATCCCCTCCTGTTTTCAAAATAGAGAATGACAATAACTTTAAATTCAGTTATGTTTATGTAACCTCTAAAATATCCCTCGAGTAAGAAAAAAAGAAGATTTTTTGGGGAAAAATACACAACACTTTAGAAACGACTAATGAGATGAAGATGTCGTGTACCACAATCGTATATTGTAATACTTTAATAATAATAATTAATTATTTTTTATAACTATTTAAAATTTTTCCTGTTAGTTGCTTTTATTTCCCCCCCCGTGTAAACTTATTTATATATTTACTTTTTGTCTGTAATATCCTAATTAATCTACAGAATCTATAATTTTTATTATTTGCAATCCTGCAAAAACGACACATCATAGGGTCGTTTTTATCAGTGCAATATACGTAAAATTTTCTGTCTTGAATAAAACAATTTTGGGAAAATTTGCAACTGAGTGATAATTTGTGGGGTTCTACATTCGCATTGATCACAATTTTTTAATCAGCTAAATTCTCGATATAACCAAGGTAACTATTAAATGCTAATTAAAATCTTTCACTCATTAAATAGAAGCATCAATATCATTGACTGCTATAAAAAAAAAAAAAGAACCGAACAGGTTCACAAATCATCTAGTAATAACCACAAGCACACAAAAATATATATACGTGGGTCATTCAATTAAATATAGAATTTCTGTGTGGCTAAAAACTTAGTCCAAAGATTTCTACGCTGAAGGAATGCCAAAGCTTTTTTTTATGGGAAAAATGTGTTTAAAAGAATGGAGATTATACTGAAAAATAAAGCAATTTTTTTTCCTGAATGAAAAAAAATTGCTTTATATTTTAATATAATCTCCATTCTTTTAAACACATTTTCCCATCAAATTCCGGCTTTTTTTGTATTACAAGATCCCCCCTTTTTATTGAATGGTTTCATTTCTTAGTTTAGTGGGTTGCTTAATTCTAAAGCCATCCTTTTAAAAGAACAGTAGTGGTACTATTTAACCTATTGCTGGGGGATGAGGGGGATTCATACCTTTCTCAATTCTCTTAGTCTGAAAATGAATGTAATAGTGTAACTGGAGTTGAAACTTGCTTACTACACTGTTCTAGTTCAGCTCCTTAGTCACCAGATCCAAGGGACTCTGCCTATTTATTGAATTACTTATATATATATATATATATATATATATATATATATATATATATATATATATATATATCTTTATGGCTGCAGCTCTATGCCCCTCAAAGGGTGATATATATATATATATATATATATATATATATATATATATATATATATATAAGGGTGAGATACATACATATATATATATGTATGTATCTCACCCTTTGAGGGGCATAGAGCTGCAGCCATACCATATCTGTGATGGCACTACAGTTTTGTAGCAAATATGTATTTGCCCAACTCCTCTGACATACGAGCAGGATGTGACTCAAGATCAATTTTTAAGTAGAGCACAGCTGGTTTGAATTCAGAGATTTCTTTCTCCTAGATTGGTTGCCTAATCAAGGCTAAAGAACTCAGTCTACATTACTATTTACCCATAGGTGAGGAGAGAATAGAAAATACATGCTTTTCCCAAAGTAAAAATGCAAACAGCCTCTTCCTGAATTTGATCTCAGATTGATGATTCAATTTCATACAAAATGATGATTCTATTACAGTAAATGTTTGTGCTTATTTCATAGCAAAGTCTTTGCATGAAGTGAAGTTTCTTGCGCCATATCCTCTGGTTTTGAACTTAGTATTTCTATCCTAGATTGGTTGTCTTACTAAGGCTAAACAACCCAGCCTGTCTTATTGTTTACCCATAGTCAGAGAGAGATTCGTAATATATACTCATATGTTGGTTGAAAAGAAGAGTCTGGTTAAAACACCTGGAGACACCAATGTTAACTAACTAGCAAGGACTTACATTCATCAGCTTTGTGTAGATACTAGATGCTGTCTGGAGGACCTACTGAGAGTGATAGCTGATAGGGATGGAAGATGAGAGAAAATCAGGGAAATCCATGCTGTCAGTAGAACTTGATAATGGTGATAATATTATGAACAGGTGGTGAATTCATAGGGTTAATGCAGAGGTCAGTAGGACCCACTGTATTAGTTAAGGGTTTGTATTTACGTAACCCCTCTACATGAGCAGGATGTGACACAAGATCAGTTTATTTTAAGTGGAGTTTAACAGGTTTGAGAGATAATACTTGGATTCATACCTTTTCCAAGGGTATTAGTGCTATGAGAAATGTAAACAGCATTGTCCAGGATTTGAACTTGGGTTTTTGTGTCCATTCCCTATGATGATAACTATCAAATCAAGAGTGCCTCTATAATATCATTAGTTAAGGGTTGATGAAACTTGGATGAAAGGAAAGGCATTGGAGAAACAAAGTTATTTGAAAAATGCTAATATGTCATTGTTTGAATTACTTTTCATAAAAGATTTTTTTAAAGTTGATATGAGTTTGAACTTTGAAACAACTTTTGGTCATTTCTCTGAAATGATTGTTGTTTGGTTTAGTTTGGTTTCTTCTTTTTAATGGTATATCAACCTTTGTGGGTTATTTAATGCCAAAACTATTCTTGGAGAAGAACAGTTGTAGTACTATTTAAACCATTACTGGTGGAGTGGATTGAAGGGTTTATACCTTTCCCAAGTGTATTAGTCTGAAAGTGAATGTAATAGTGCGACTGGAGTTTGGACAGTAGTGGTACTGCTCACCTATCTATAGCTAGAGCAGGGATAAGGGAATTCATACTTTTCACAAGGGTATTAATCAGAAAGTATATGTAATAGCAGTGACAATAGTTCAAATTCGCTTACTAAGATGTCGCGGTCCAACGTTTTAGCAACTAATCTAAGGGGACTTGCCCCAGTTAGAATAATAAGTTTATTGCAGTTACTTATATGAACAAGTGTTGAATGAATAAATAGGGGCTTGGTAGTGATTAGAGTGTTCACCAATAGCCCTGGAAACTGGGGTTCAATCCCAGGTTGAGTCGTTCCAAAAATTCAAAAAATGGTACTTGATACCTCCCTGCTTAACACTCAACATTATAAGGTACATATCAAGAGTAAAGTGGAGCAATCCAGGAAAAGGAGTTGCACTTTCCCCTACACCTTGGTATAGTATCTATTGAAATGGGAGCCTTTCGGTTGCCCTCAACTGCAGTTGCCAACTTTACTTATAGTTCATCTAGAGATCAGTAGGATCCAATGCTGTAGTTAAGGGTTGATGTAACATTTCAAACTGTTTAAGTTGAAAGATCTTGTTGCCACTACATTCAGGTTTTACTATTGTTTCAGTTGATATTTCCTTTGTTGCTGTCATGTTTCCTTTCAATTAGTGACCCAGTTAGCTGGGGCTGCAGAATACACTGACTACTTCTCTGCAGAGAGGTAAGACTCTACCCCCAATGAGTGTCCTGGATATGACACTGAACAATCTGATGGTGTGGCTCCAGTCTTGGAGCTTTCAGGAATGTGAAGTACCCTTTCATTGCCATTGCTCCCAGATCCACTTTGATCCGGAGTGGTAGCACCTGATAGGGTCCTGTCTCTGGGTTAAATAGAACTAAACTGTGTTATTATGCTAAACTGAATTGATTGAAATTAACTGTTTTACATATAACTGTGTTAAACAAAAATTTATACTTATATTGGACAGAATAGTTTGAAATAGAACTGTTTTTGACATTAAAACTGTGTACTTATGTTAAACTGAATTGTTTGAAATAGAACTGTTTTGGCATTAACTGTGGGTAAACAAAAACTATACTTATATTAAACTGAATTGTTTGAAACTTTTATCAAAATGACATAATTCAGCATTAAACGACCCGAAAAGGGTTAAAATGCTGTAAAACACAACAACTAATAACTAACCTTTTAGGTTTGCAAGAACTGTCTTTTAACTGTAAACTGATTCACATCTGTAGGCTTCTGCTTGTATTTACTTTAGAAATGCAAATTACCTGATCATTCCAGTCCTATTGGCTGAGGCTGTAGAATATGCTGACTGCACTGCTGCAGAAGGGTAAGACCCCCTCCCCTAATAACGAGTGTCCTGATATGACACTAAACTGGTTCTGATGTTCAGGCTTCACTCCTGGAGCTTTGTGGAATGTAGTGTACCCCTTCTTTGCCATTACTCCAAGGTCCACTCTGACCTGGAGTGGTAGTACCTGTTTTGGTCCCATCTATGAGTCCAATAGATCTATTTAATCATTTACTATACTTGATACCATTTATCTGTGTGCATAAGAAATTAATATTGAATGGAATTATTAGCATTAGATAACAATACTTGGAACCATTTAACTGTGTGCAAACAAATGAGCTCTAACTCATTTAAAAATAAAGTTACCAAGAAATTATATATAAATATTGTATATTTTTATAAACAAGATTTGGCATTAAATAACCATCAAGGGTTGAGATGCTGCTAAACCTAATAACCTAACCTAACCTAACAAGATCATTCCCTTATTTTTTCATCAACATTGAGTTATTCCATTGTATTTTCCTCTGCTTGACTTGGAAAAAAATCATGGCATTAATTCAAATAATTTAGTTTGTTTAAGATATTTTAAGAAGCTGTTAAAGAAACAAATGTTTTGCATCTTATCAATTATCAGTTTATTAGTTTATTTACTGCTAATTAAAAAACTAAGGTGAACATTCTGAATGAATAAAGGACTATAACACTTGTTTATAAAAGTATATCTCTCTTTATTACTCAAAAGGGCCAAAATATTACAGATGTGAGAGAGACACAGAGAGACTGATGAAGGACTGCTATATTTACACTATATCTTCTTAGCCAATTTCTCAACACATGGCTACTCGCTCTCCCCCTTTCCAGGGCCATGTCCAAAGTAGCTTCTGCTCTGCCTGTTTCTCTTGACTGACTGCTTGTCTGTAGGTTTCTGTGTATATATAATATTCATGACATCTATGTATTCCTTCTAGTTCACCCTCCAGCTCTCAACCCATGTGATATACTTCTGCTGTTCTCTTGTTTATACAGCTGGAACATCCTGTTTAGGAAATCCACAATAACTGGCTGTCAAAGGTCAATATGTCACACTCCTTCTTAACCTATTTTTCAAAATGTACACTTGTTGACATTTTCTTCACATCTCTCTTCATCTCTCTCTCCACCCGGATTTTACAAAAAATGCTCAAGAACAACAGCAAAAATAAAACAATCAAAACACATCTTAGAAGATGACCTTTTCATTATGTAACACTTGTCTGTTTTAGTTATTATCCAAATTTACTATTGTGGTTGGCTATCCCACATGCATACATCAAAAATACAATACAATTATATATCTCATTTAAAAAACACCATAGGGTCCTCTTCTGCAGTTCCTTGAGGAAACTGAAAACATTACAGGACCAATGTCTTGGTCCCAAAATCCTGGTCACTGCACCAAATCACAATATATGTTGCATAGCTGGTATGAATAAAGAACCATAACATTAGTTCATAGAAATCTCTCTCTTTTTATTATTTGAAAGGGCTGAAATGTTGCAGGTGTGAGAGAGACAGAGAGACTGACGAGTGGTTGATACAACCCATTCCTCTAGACAAGGCCACTTGCATCCTCTCTTTGACTACCCAGTTCTCTTGACTGATCACCTATTTGTGGGTATCTGTGTATATATAATATTCATAATGTCTACACATTCCTCCTGGTTTATAAAATCCACAATAACCAGCTGTCAAAGGTCAATATGTAACAAATGTGCTAATTCTATAATTTTTGCCTGGGGTAGTATGAGCTACAATTCAGCCGTTAAACATATCTTTTTAGTTTGGCAGATTTAACCAGGGCTGACACATACTACCTCTAAACATCCCGACCAGAAGTGGTGGGTGTGATTAAGCCTGCTTGGAGGCCCTAGAAGGGCTGGTTTCATATATTTTCTATGAATACTGCTTCATGAAAATTGGCATGTTGTTGAGTGGGAATCCTGTATCATAAATTTGAGGTGGTGGGGGTGAGATCCTAGCACTGGCCCTGAATTTGACTTATGGCCATAGTAGATTTGTACTTTCATTATTTAACTGATATTGTTTAATAAAAAAATGAAGCCAATGACTGAAACTTACTCTTGTCTGGATGGTGAATGCAAGTATTATATTTCTATAAAATGTTTTCTACATTACCACAGAATTTATAGAAACATGCACAGTGGAGCTATTCTAGACAAGCACCAATTTTTTATTTTCCAATATGCTTTGTACTTGATCAAATAGCTTTGGGAATTTTCCAGAAAAAGGTTCGTACTTCTCAGAAACTTAGAAATTTCTTGAGTCCTGGTAATACTAAACAGAAGTTACCAGTGTTGTTTGGGATAAAAAAAAAAGCTCAAATAACATTAATTGCAGAATAGTGATGATCATATATGCACAAGCTAATGTAATTTTTTTAAATAGTC
This sequence comes from Sepioteuthis lessoniana, assembly GCA_963585895.1. Lineage (NCBI taxonomy): Eukaryota > Metazoa > Mollusca > Cephalopoda > Myopsida > Loliginidae > Sepioteuthis > Sepioteuthis lessoniana. The sequence goes on along the minus strand of CAUZXS010004810.1, from coordinate 7,715 downwards.
TGTATCTAACCAATCCCTCCACCAAAAGCAAGATGTGATACAAGGTCAATTTTTAAGTGGCTTATAACAGGTTTGAATTAAAAATTTTCCTTTTCCTTGACCAGTTTTTATACCAAGGTTAAAAAGCCCAGTCTGCCCTACTATTTACCTCTGGCTGGGAGGAGAATAGTTGGATTCATACCTTTCACTAAGGTATTAGTGCTAAGTGAAATACAAACAGCCTTGTTGAGAATTTGAACTTTCCTATGATAACCATTACACCACAAGCCTTGTATGTAAAGAGAAATGAGTTGAGTTTTTAGGTGTGGCAGCCTTTATACAATTTCCATCAATATTAGGAGAGCCAAAATCAATAGGTTTTGTTGTTACATAGCTGTGTATGTTCGGCTTTGATATTTTTTTGGTTTCCACTAATGACAAGCTTTCTTCAGAGACTGGTTTTATCATTTAGAATCATTTCCTTCTCTTAAACCAGAAATAGTTTATATTTACTCAATCCCTCCACCAAAATCAGGATGTAATACAAGGTCAATATTTAAGTGGTTTATAAGTGGTTTGAATTGAGAATTTTTCTTCTTCTAGACCAGTTTTCATACCAAAGTTAAAGAGCTGAGTCTGTCTTACTATTTACTCTTAACTGGGAGAAGAATAGTTAGATTTATACATTTCATTAGTGTATGAGCACTCTGTGAAATGGAAACAGCATTGTCCAGTATTTGAACTCGAGTCACTGTCTCTATTTCCTATAACAATAACCGTTATGCTATAAGTGCCTCCATTTTTCTTATAGTCAATGAGCATTTATATCATGTCTAAGTAAGAATGATGGTAGTTTGCATAAATTTCAAAAAGTGCAGGATTTATTAGTATTTTGAAACTACTGTGACTTCAGTGGTTGGATCTGAACTTGTTTGTCACACCTTTTATGAGATCCAAAAAGGATTTTTTAAAAATTTCTGCTTTACTTCATAGAAAAATGTTATTTCCATTTAACTAGAAATTATATATTTTTCCATCTAATGACCTTTAGTAACCACAAATGACCACAAACATTAATCTTGCATAATCTGTGTTAGAGCAATATGCACGCTGTCACACTGTTACATTCACTTTCAGACTAATACCTTTTGGAAAGGTATGAACTTTATGCCCGCCTGAGCTATAGGTTAAATTGTACCACTGCTGTGGATGGCTTTGGTATTAAAAAAACCGACAAAGGTTGAGGTGCCATTAAATAAAGAAACCAAAACTGAAATATACATGCTAAAAATTAAGTCTGCAAGACTTTCTGTTTGGTTATGATACTCATACACACAAACTTTGGTATAACAGTATAGATTTTCTTGACAGAGTAGGCTGAAAATTTCATATAATGACATTATATCTACTGTTGATGTATTTTTTGGGCCAATGGGGTTAAAGCACTGCCACTCCGATGGAAGAAGTGTGTGAACCACAAGAGGGTTCATGTTGTAAAATAAGCTTTATTTTGTCATATTCCATGAGAGTATCTTGGTCAGCTTATGAACTTTTCAGTTGATCCTTGTACTTAGAAATGGTTTCAGGAGGTAAATTTAATGCAACTGTTAGTGTCGGAGAAAATAGAATCAGTGACTCAAGTTCAAATCCTGGACAAAGATATTTGTTTCCTTTTGCACTAATGCCCTTGGGAAAGGCATGAATCCATCTGTCCTCACTCCAGCTATGAGTAAGTAGTATGGCAGACTGGGTTCTTTAGCCTTGATAGCCTAAAAATTGTTCTTGAGTTGCATCCTACTCATGGTGGAGATGAGAAAATACGAACTTAAAAATATTCTGCTGCTTTTCCAAAACTCAGGTTTTCTCAAGTTGAATTAAAATAAAAAAAATATGTGCTTAACTTATTTAGAAAATATACAAAAAGAACAAAAAACCTCAAAAAATCCAAACAATTTTAAAGCTTCTATTTAGAAAATATATTTACCATCTTAATGCTCAATTCTTTTTTTTAACTTTTCTTTGGTTTCTTTGTTTCTTAGTGGATTATTTAATACCAAAACCAGCCTTATAGAAGAACAGTAGTGGTACTATTTAACCCATAGCTGAAGGGATAAGGGGTTTCACGCCTTTCCAAAGCCTACTAGTCTGAAGTCAATATTATAGTACAACTAGAGTTTGAAATTGCTTACTATGATGTCATGCAGACCAGTCACCTGGGGCTGTAGAATACACCAACTGCATTTCTGCATAGGGGTAAGAGCTCACATCAACAAGTGCCCTGATTATGACATTAAACAATCTGATGGCGATCATTCAGCCTTAGAGATTTGTGGAATGTGGAGTAACCCTTCATTGCCATCGCTCTCAGATCCACTTTGGCCTCGAGTGGTAGCACCTGATATGGTTCTATCTAACAGAAATGTTTGACATTTGAACTGGGTGAAAACAAATGACTTCAGTTAAATTGAGTTGTTAAAAATAGAACTGTTTGCTTATTTAACTGTGTATAAACAAATGACTGATGTTTAATTGAATTGTTATTGATACAGTGCAATGCTTGAAACCATTTAACTGTGTGCAAATTAAACTATTAGTGTGGAATACTTGGAACCATCTGTGTGCAAACAAATGATTAATATTGAATAAAATTATAAGTGTTAGATAGCAATAATTGAAATCATCTATGTAGAAACAAGAACAAAACTAGTGTGCAAACAAATTAGTTCTAACTCATTTAAAAATGAAATTACTAACTAATCTCTTACATATCATGTATATCTATTTAAATATGTGCAAACAAATGACTGATGTTAAATTGTGACTGTTATATAGCAATACTTGAAATCATTTAACTGTGTGCAAGAAAAAATTAGCTCAAGCTCATTTAAAAATGTGTTTACAAATCATATATATTCAATATATATGTATAAGCAGGATTTGGCATTAAGTAACCTACAATGGTTGATATGTCATTAAACCAAACCAAACTATGATATCACAGTCCAGCATTTTAGCCACTACTCCATGGGGACTCCCTCTTTATTCAATGGCATATCAACCTTTGTGAGTTATTTAATGCCAAAGCCATCCCTGTAGAGCAACAGTAGTGGCACTATCTAACCTGTAGCTGGGTGGGGATTAGAGGTTTCATATCTTTCCCAAGAGTATTAGACTTTTTTTTACTTTTGGTAGTATTGTGGAGGAAGGCAGAGTGTTCGCCAATGGTCTGGGAGTCCTAGGTTCAATCCTAGGTCGTGTCATACCAAAGACTTTAAAAATGGTACTTGTTACCGCCTTGTTTAACACTCAGCAATATAAGGTATGTATCAAAAGTAAAGTGGAGCAATTCAGGGAAAGGAATAGCGCTCTCCACTACACCTCGGTGTAGTAGCTATTGAAAACTACGGTTGCCAACTTTACTTATTTGTTGAACAGTACAATCCAGAGTATATACAATATTCACAGTCTCTTGCCATAAGAATGTTACACAAGGTGTCGATATTCAACAACTGCCGACTGCTATGCATGAGACACCTTTTATACATCCAGGCTACCGGATGTCAGGTGGTTCGAGCCACATCACAATACCTTTAATCAATGATTACTCTGTATAGACTATGAAAACTTACCTGATTAAACAAGACATTTCGATGCTAAATACAGACTGTAAGATCCAATATTATCTTCAGTGTAATTGAAAAGTAACTCTCTATTTGAAAATACTTATAAATTACAGTTAAGAAATAAATTATAAGAATTTTAAAATAGGGAGTTAGTTTTTAAATACCCTGAACATTCAAACAGGTGAGGAATTTAATGTTGAAATTCCAACGTTTAGTATTTACAAATGTTACAGCATTACCTAGAAATAAGTACACTGACAATCCTTTTCTTGTTGATTTTCAGTATTTTTCTATAGTAAAATAATTAGTAATAAATTTACATTACACATATAATAGCCCTATTCTTTCAGTAATGTTTGCATTAATTCCTGACCACTGACAATCCTTTCCTTCTTGATTTCCTTGAATTTCTTTAGTGTAATTATTAGCAATATTTATATTATAACTATAATTGCTCTATTCTATAAGCAATGGTTGTATTAATTCCTGACCTTTGATAGTTCCTTTCTTCCTGATTTTTCCTTCCTTGTCAGTATGGGCTGTAGAATACACTGACTCTACCTTTGCAGAGGAGTAAAACCCCCCTAATGGATGTCATCATATTTACCCAACCCCTCTGCTCGGGCAGGATATGACACAAGGTCAATTTTTTAAGTGGAGTTTAACAGGTTTGAATTCAGAGTTTTCCTTCTCCTAGACTAGTTGCCTCACCAAGGCTGAAGAACCTAGTCTGTCCTACTATTTACCCATAGCTGGAGGGAGAATAATTGGATTCATACCTTTCCCAAGGGTATTAGTGCTATGGGAAATGCAATCAGTCACGTTGAGAAAAAGAGAGAGATTAGTTTGTATAATCTACGTGGTTTCTCTCTTTTCTTTCAAGTATCATTAAATGTTATGAAATTTCATGACATAGAATTTCATGTTATGGAATTTCTCATTACACAATAAGTTGCATGACATCCACTTGAAACTTGATGTAATGGACTTTAAGAGTTCATAAACTGGATATTTTATAGTTTAGATTTGCTCTGTCATCGTCACTTTTTTATGCACTTTTCTTATTGGTATTTTATCTTCTTTTATTATATCATATTATATGTGTATGTGTGTATATATATATATATATATATATATATGTGTGTGTGTGTGTGTGTGTGTGTGTGTATGTATATTTACCCAATCCCTCTGTGCAAGCAGGAAACAACACAAAGTCAATTTTTATGTGGAGTTTAACAGGTTTAATTTCAGTTTTCCTTCTCCTAGACTGATTGCCATACCAAAGTAAAAGAGCTCAGTCTACCCTACTATTTACTCATAGCTGGAGGGAGAATAGTTGGATTTATATCTCTCCTAAGAGTATTAGTGCTATGTGGAATGCAAACAGCCCATCCAGGATTTGATCACAAGTCACTGTGTCCATTTCCTATTATGGTAACCATTGCACCACAGCGCTTCTATGTGTGTGCATATATATATGTGTGTATGTGCATGTATGTATATATATATATATATATATATGTATATATATGTGAAAAGATTGTTGTTAGTCCAATGATAGAAAAATATTCTAAAATGAATAAGTCAGCAAAGGATTTTGTGTTTAGGTTTTTATCATTTCATATAGTTGTGCTCTATATGCATTTCAGATTCTTCTGAAGATTTTGAATGGTTAAGTTTCAGTTGTTTTTATAGTAAGGATTGTTTTGATAGGATGTGATCTTTTTTAATTCCAAGATTTGTGTCTGTGAATGTCCCATTGAAGTTGTCTGTGAAGACCTCTTGTCTCTGCAGATATTTTTTGTATGCATGTGTGTGTGTGTATACATGTAAACATGTGAATATATTCATAATTAGTAATAAATTTATCTTTGTTGTACAAATCATAGATATTAATATATATGACTGAATTGAATTTGACATTTAATAACCTACAATGGTTCAAATGCCATAAAAACCAAACAGAAACCAAACTAAACCAACCATCAATATATATATATATATATATATATATATATATATATATACGTTGACTTTGACTAAAATTAAAAGAATATATATATATATATATATATATATACATGCACATACACACACATATATATATGCACACACATAGAAGCGCTGTGGTGCAATGGTTACCATAATAGGAAATGGACATAGTGACTTGTGATCAAATCCTGGATGAGGCTGTTTGCATTCCACATAGCACTAATAGTCTTAGGAGAGATATAAATCCAACTATTATCCCTCCAGCTATGAGTAAATAGTAGGGTAGACTGAGCTACATAAATTTTGTTTTTTCCAAGATTTGTGTCTGTGAATGTCTCATTGGAGTTGATTGTCTGTCAAGACCTCTGATCTATGTAAATGTGTATTTTTTTTTAGTTTTTTAAACATATATAAGTAGGTATTATATGTGTGTATTTCTGTGTGTATATATACATACATGCATATATATGTACATATATACACATCTATTCACATACATTTTCTGGGGTGTTGTGTTGATTTTTGTCCTTTGTTCTTCTTTTGTTTTTTACCTCTCTTTCTCACTCTCTCTTTCTTTCTCTCCCTCTCTTTGTGTGCATACATACATATACATGAATATGCACCTATGCATACATATATATATATATATGTTTTTCAAGGGCATTGGGTGGGTTTAATGTGTATGAAAATGCATTTTATCCCATAAATAGATGTATTTTAATCTAGTTTGTGTGTGTGTATATGTTTGTATATGTCTGTGGTTAGCCTCTGTTTAATGTTGGTTTAAATCTATGAAATTTTTTCTTTTATTTGGTTTACTGAGTAGCCATCACTCTAGTATATTATCATTATTTTAAAGTCTCCTTAGTTGCATTCATAAAGGTGTTTTGATTTATAAAGTTTTGCAAGTAATTTAATGTTGTTTTTATATAAAGAGACTCTCTTATTCAGTGCTTGTCTGCAGCCAATGCAGTTCGTACAGTTGATTATGCAGATTACCTTTTTTAAATTGCAACTTAAATTTCTATTTATTATGAGTGTTTTTTCGAAAGTATAGCGTTCTCCTTCTATGATTATATTACATACTCTACATCTTTTATTTTTACATTTTCGGACTCTATGTATTGTGTGTTCCTCAAATTTAGATGAGGTTAGTGAGTGTTCTAAATTTTTTGGTGGTCATTTGCTTTTAATGATTTTTGTCGTGTCTCGTATGTTTTTAATTCTATCATTGTTTTTAAGTTGTTTGAGATTCTTTGAATATTTCTGTGAATAGCTCTGGGTTGTTTTTGTTGTATGTTAAGACGTACAGCCATGGCCAAAATTATGGAGCACCTATAAAAAATTGAGATAATAGTTTAAACCTACGTATTTAAAGGTTAAGAATCGTACAGTGAACTATTAAAGAGCTTTAGCTGAGTTTTGTACTAAATTCATTCCAATATTCAAAATGATTTATTGTCATACTAAAGATTGTTTCGTAATTTTCGGGTAATATTTGATTCCTACCAGTGCTATAATAGTATATTTAATTGAAAATGCCTCCAAAGAAGCAGCTTTCAGAGATTAAAAGGGCACAAATTGTTGCTTTATCTGGTGAAGGATATTCTCAGGTAGAAATTGCTAGGAAGATGGAATGTTCAAGAAAGGGGGTTCAAACAACAATTAAAAGATACGAGGAAACAAAGTCTTTCAAAAACTGAAAAGGACAAGGCTGTAAAAAGTCTACAACCACCAGGGAAGACAGATCTTTGAAAAAGCATCCCTTGCAGATAGGAGGAAAAGTTCTTCTGAGCTTGCTGCTAAACTTAGGGAGGGGGAAAACAAAAACATATCAGCTCGAACAGTGAGAAGAAGGTTATTAGAAGTGGGATTAAAAGGATGCAAAGCCAGGAAGAAGCTATACTTGCCTCAGGCCAACAAGAAAAACGACTGGAATTTGCAAAAAAACATGAAAATTGGATACCTGATGATTGGGGCAAAATTGTTTGGTCTGATGAAAGTAACTTTGAGGTAAGTTAACAGCTTCTATTTCCTAAACTTTGGATGTGATAATTGAAATTTTTATGTGAATACACATCCATAACATTTATTCAAAAATTGTAACAAATTCTTTTTTTT